>MU668405.1:368513-420095 GCA_026770625.1 Nicotiana glauca
CCCCCCCATTTTATTGTCTCCTTCGTTCTTCATCTTAGAGAACTCAAACTGGAACCCTAGAGCCGCCCAAAAACTCCCACCATAACTGGTGGCGGTGCCACCACAAATCTCCACCAATAATAAACCCCTGAATCCTCTCCACCTCTACATCCCAAACATCCAAACATCTCCTCTAAAATCCCTCTGAAAACTCTCAAATTTTGGATCTAACGGCGAAACCCTAGCACGCCTTTGCTTTCTCCGGTGGCGGCGCCACCACCAATTGACCCCAAGCTAACACCACTGGACCACCAGACCTCCCTCATCCCAAATCCATCATCCTCTTCCTACGAATACCCCTGGAGCTCCTCGAATATCAAATCACAAGAAAAAACTAATTCCCAAATGCTCAAATCGACAGGCTTGTTCAAGATTTCAGATTGTAATGGATTTTATTCGTGTGTTTTCACATAAAAACACATGATTAAAGTCTATTTCGTTCAAAGAAATTAGAAGTCAGTTGAGTTTCCAAATCCGTATTTCTTTTCTATCCAAGTTTGAGGTATGGTTCCTTTGTTTCTTTCATTTTCATTAATTTTTCTCTTCCTTTTACATAATGCATGTAGAATTCTATTATACCATATGTTTTTCCATTCTTTTTTCTTTGGCTCTATTGTGTTGTTTGATTGAGTTTAGAGGTGATTTAGGATTAAGTGAGTCAATTAGTCCATTTATTCTTCCTTTATTTTTGATCTTTTTATTTCAATATTTCTGCTTTGGTATTTTATGAAAATTTAGTTAGTCTGCTAAAAATGGTCATTGGGCCAAGAATGAACTCAAATCGAAATCAGAAGCCCAAAAGAAATTCAATTTGTTTTGCAAACCCATATCGAATTGGGCCATTTGAGTCAACTTGACCCCTTTGATTTGCTGAAGTAATTTTCAGAAGTTTTAAAAGGTAACTTGGATAGTTTACTTAGAGAATCTTGTAATAAAAGCCGTAGGAAGCTTCCTAGAAGCTAAAAACAGACTTGCTTGGCAAGCAAGTCAATAATTTAGGGACTAAGCTGAAAAAAATTATGGAAGTCTACAGGGCAAAAAACTGAACTATCTCTACCACCCTAATACCTTACCTATAAAGGCATTGGTACTTGAAGCTCAAGGAAGATTTTTAAGAGCTAAAAAATACATAACACAAAAACGGCTGAAATTTTAGTACAAAAAGACTGTTCCGTTGAAATTTTGTCCTGTGATTTCAAAGGTTTTTTCCGTCTCTGAAATAATTTTCTAGTTTAGCTGGGAATAGAATGGATTGAAATTGGTTTAAACTTTGGGTTCAAAGTCTGTTGGGGTTTGTTCGATTGAAACTGTATCTTTTGGTTGGCTGCATATCAGTTTTGAGCTTGAAGCTGGGATTCACTGGTTTTGTTTTTGCTGATTGATTGTTGGTGTGTTGTTGCAAACCTTCTTACCTCATTTTCTTTGTTCCCTCAATACTAGGTATACCTTGATCTATTGTCATGAGGAATGCAACTATGAACATTTCTAATGCAAGTCGAAGGAATGTTTAATACCAGTTTCCTATTATTTGTTAAATACTTGATTGAGGTTTTGTTTTAGTTCTTCCTAGTATAGTCCTTTTGTGTGATTCTTTTTGTTTTGAGGTTTAAACTTAAACTTGTATAGACTGTAATTGATTTGAGAGAATTTAGACCTTATAGTATGTGTTAAATGTGGACTGTGACCTGCAGTTTAGTATGGTTAAAATGTTTGGCTCTGAATCCGTAATCATAGGTCTTAAATACATGTTGATGCAGATTATGAATTTGGTTTGGATTTTTCGCACCAGGTGTGCCTTTTGAAAAGCTCTTGATAGGCTTTTGAAAGGCTTTATTTTAAATAAAAGTCGAGTCAGTTCTGATCTGTCGAAAGGCTTAAGTTGTGCTAAATGCCAAATGATGATTGTGAAGTAACACTGGTTTAGTTTTCAATTTGTCTTTGGAAATTGCCTTTTCAAATTAGTACAAAATTGTATAAAATTGTCTTTTGAAACTAGTCTTGAAAATCAGAGTCCAGCATGATTGTAGGATAATCACTTCATTCTGAGTTTTTTTTTGCAAGGGCTTATCTGTTCATTATATCTTGGAACAATTTGGGAATTAAAATGGGCATCATGCTCGTTTGTATCTAGAGTGTTTCAGTTGTTTGAAATCGATTTGGTGTTATTTAAATCCCATGCTTGTGTGCTGATCGTGTTGCTGCAGGGATTTGACCCTGAATCCCTGTCTTGCCATGGTACCATGTCACTGAATTGGGCTTTCTTTTAAGTCCTAGCTCAAGTCACTCTAAATCGTTGAGTTAGTAGAATTTTCCAACCTGATATTGGGCTCCCTTTGAGCCCAGATTTGAGATAGGAACTGGACTCACATTAACAATGTAAATAATTCTAATATTTTTGCATCACGTTTTTTGAATTGGGCATTTTTTTGAGACTTGGCTTAGATCCTTTGTTAAAATTAATGATCCATTAACGATTGAAAATATAGCAGCCTGTCGGGCTCAAGCTTTACAAGGAATGGGGTGTTTGTTTAATTATTGTATTTTTTAGTTTGGACTTCGATAAAATGTCCTGTGAATTGTTGGGTTTCCCTTTCTTTAACTAAACTTCTTTAAATAATTGAGGTGTGCCATATTACAGTACAAGTAGTTTATGGCCCTTATGAATCAGTTTAGAAACCTTTAAATTAGAATAAATTGAGGTGCGCCGCGCCAAATAAAATCTCAAATGCGTGGCCCTCATTTAATTATTTCTTTTAAAATCCTTAGAATTCGAGGCGTGGCATTTAGCAAATTTTTCATGGCTCTCGCAAAGTTAAAAACGTGTAGTTGTTTTAGGCACATATGATTAATAATATTATCTTCTTAAAACTCCGGTGCAAATTTATATGAACCAAATCCAAATCTCAATAATGTTATATTAAATGTGTTGTGGACCGCGGGTGAATTTATGTGACGTGGTTCAAGACATATTTTATATGACGTTGCAATTTTTTTTAAATGAATAAAGCGATTAAAGTTTTAAAATTGCACCATAGATTAGTACATGTATTAAAATCAAATAGTTAAGCCAGCAATGATAGTTTAAGCGACCGTGCTAGAACCACGGAATTCGGGGGTGCCTAAGACCTTACCTCGGGTTAACAGAATTCCTTATTCAGAATTTCTAGTTTGTAGACTTCAAAAAGAAAGTCAAAATTTTCCTCGATTTGGGATTTAAAATAAACCGGTGGCTTGGGACACCAAATAAACTATCCCAAGTAGCATCTATGATAAATAAATAATCTCATTTCGAATAATATCACTTAAAGAAAAAATTCCCTTATATACTATCCTTCGGGATGGTGTGTAAATAAGAAGGATAGCTCTGGCGACTCCACTGGGGATCCAAATCCAGAACTTCGGTTCAGGGTTCAAGAATTTGAGCTTAGAATAGCTGTTATGATTGGCTTTATCTATTATATGATTTTGTTACATGTTTGGGCCTATGTGCTAAATGATACTTTTACCGCTTTGATATTATCTGAACTGTATATAAACTGCTACAAAACCCTTCTCTTCTCATCTTCAGGGATGTGGTCGCTGGTCGAGACTCCCTATTCTATTAGTGTCGTATCTTGAAATAAGAAAGAGGCTCGGACAAGTTACTAAGCCGGATGGCCTTTTGGTTCCCGGTACATAGACCCTCCTCGTCTCGAGTTGTCCGCTCGGGTACACAAGTCTAGAATAACATACCCAGGTTTTGAACATAGAATAACGTATCCTCATGTCGGATCCATAGTAGGTACGTTTGTTTGCATCACGTGCATTTGACCTTAGGGACTCAACACATGGGTTGGGTCCATTAGGACAGGTGTACCAAAATAAAAAAGACCACCCTGATGCATCTTACGTGCTACTTGCATATCTGTCTGTTCAGGCTTGCATGTTGACCAGCTTCTAGAATATGAAATAAAATACAAAAAAAAATTAAAAAATTAAAAAGAAAATCAAAAAAAAGTGAGAGGTAGGTATTTGGAATATTCTGAAACGCAGCCGGAATTCTGAAAAAATTGAAAAAATAAAAGAAAAGTCGTTTCAAAATGAGCCAAAATTTCAAGTTCTATGTTTCCCTTATTCCGTCAAAACTGACCGAACTACACGGGTCTTATTCTCACCGGATGTGAGATACGTAGGCAAACCTCATCGTTTCTGACACTAATTTTAAAAAATCTAAAAATATTTTCCTTGACATCCTTCTTTAGTAATCTTTCATTAGAAAATTAGAAAAAAATAAAAAATAAAAAAGAAGAAATTTTTTAAAAACTCAAAAATAATTTTCTTCTTTCTAATGTCTTTCATACGAAAAGTGAAGAATCAATAAAAATCAAAATCAAAAAATACGGGTTTCCTTCATTTTGAAGTAATTTTCCGGAAAAAAAATCCAAAAAAAAATTTAGAAATAATAATCCAAAAAAATACTCCTTAGATGTCTTTCTTACATAAATATCAATAAAAAAAATTTAAGTCCAAAACATATTTTTCCTTTTCTTAGGAAGTACTTTTGTAAATAAATAAAAGCTCAGAAATTCAAAATATTTTTCTCAAAAAGTCCCTCTTTCGAAAATTAAGAGGCAACATCCAAAATTCAAAAATATTTTCATTCTTCCTTAGAAAACATAAAACAAATGAAAAATCAAACAAAAGTATTTTCTTTTTACTTTTAAAAATTTCCAAAGTTCCAATCAAAAGAAAAGGAATTTTTAGAAGTCTTTTTTTAAAAAATAAAATCAAAATCCAAAAAAAAACCCTTTCTTCTTTTAAAGCATTTCTTTTTAGAAAATTCCAAAAGAAAAAAAATCAAAAAAATCAAAATGTATTTATTTTGCCTTAAAGCTTTCATGGTCTGAATTTTATAATAATAAAAAAGAGAGTTAGTTTACTCAATTCCCAATCTTCCCGAACTACGCAAGATCTGATTCATGCGGCACCATGATACGTAGGCAATCCCCATCAGATTCGATCATAGCCATAAAATTAACTAAGTGCAAAATAAATTGAAAAAAAAAGAGAGTGAAAAAAAAAAGAAAAAAAAGAGTGAAAAAAATAAAAGAATGACAAAAAGAAAATGAAAAAAAAAAAGGAGAAAAATAGAGTGTCAAAAATAAAAGAGCGGCAAAAACGAGATGGAAAAAAATCAAGAGTGATTAAAGAGAAAGCAGAAATGAAGAAGAAGAGGTAAAGTTAGTTAAGGCCGGGATGAAACATGCAACCGTTAAAAATACGGTAGAAGCGTTTAACTGTTAGGTGCATTGCATCCCAACGTGAAATTTTTTATATTTTAAATGTTTTAATACTAACAAGGTTGTTGGATGTGCAAAATAGCCAGGCTTTGGTGGTTGTTTTGATGGTAGTCCGGCCTCCTCTCCTTCACAAGATCCACAAGCATAGATGGCCTCCGCAAGCAGTCTACCAATCATCGATCCTGAGGATAGTCCAACATCGGCAATTCTGCGGCTAGAATCAACAGCTGTTGAAGAGAATAAAATATTGCATCTCTGCATATTGGAAATGTGGAACGCCTGGTCTAATGGTAGTGAACCGCCAAGTGCAATCCATGGGTTCCCTGAGTTGATCCCAGGCCAGGTGAGGTTACCGATGCCCCTTTGCCCAACCCGCTCATCCCATGCGGGCACCCTCCAATGCCCTCCAATGATTCTGGCAAGCCTTTTGTGGTTCGCCCCTAGGCACCGGCTTCAACGGCACCAGTTCCAATGTTCATCTTTAAAGGTCCACAGTTTCAACTAAAAATAACATATGTGACCCCGTACTCTTTCACTCAACCTCCACGATCTGATCTCTTGGTGGAGCAAGAAAAGGTTGTTAAAAATCCCGAGCAAAAGGAGATTGCTCGGAAGATGAAGAGCTTGGAACAAAGCTTGAAAAGCATGCAAGGTTTGAGTGGCCAAAAGAATGTCTCATACTCTGACCTCTGTATGTTTCCCCATATCCACTTGCCAGTTGGCTTTAAGATGCCAAAGTTTGAAAAGTACGACGGGCATGGAGACTCGGCCACTCATCTGAAAAGATACTGTAACTAGTTGAGGGGTGCTGGTGGAAAAGAGGAGCTACTTATGGTCTATTTTGGGGAAAGCCTCACTGGAATCGCTTCTGAGAGGCAGATAGATCAAGAAATTGCTCATTGGCACGTGTGGGATGATATGGCTTGAGCTTTTATCCGCTAGTTCCAGTATAATGTGGACATTACTCCCGACAGGAACACTTTGTCACTTTTGAAAAGGAAAATTGCGGAAAGCTTTCGCGAATATGGTTTCAAATGGCGTGAGCAAGCTGGCAGGGTAAAGCCCTAATGGATGAAATTGAAATGGTCACTGTCTTTCTACAGGCCCAAGAGGCTGACTACTTTCGAAACATGATGTCTCATGTGGGTAAGCCATTTGGTGAAACTATCAAAATCGGGGAAATGGTTGAAAACAATTTAAAAACAGGTCGAATATTTAGTTATGCTACTTTTAGGGTCATGCCACAGTCTGCTCAAAATGGTTCGGAGGGTTTGATAAACAGAAATTGTGTTGAAGAGGGAGTCATGACGGTTTCAAGCTCGAGGGGGCCTACAGGTTATTCAGCCAATCATATGTGCCTCCTACCATCCCACCACACTATAATCCCATTCAAGATGCTGCTTATGCCAGGGCACCGCCCCCTATGCGGTGATGAACACGCAACCCTACCCATGGCCACAATATTACACACAAAACCGAGCTCTATTTCCCATAAATGCCCATCATTACCAAGCTCCATATAATCCTCAACCAAATGATCCCCAATACAATCCTTGCCCAATAGAGCCTTTCAGAAAGAATCAATTCACCCCTATTGGTGAATCATATTCAAGCTTGTTCCAAAAGATAATCAGGCTAAACCTATTGCAGCTAGTGGCACCGAACTGGCCGAACCACCCCGGGTCCCCCTCGCACCGAGCTGATGCTATATGTGAATACCACTCTGGAGTAGTGGGACATAGTACAGAGGACTGTTGGACCCTCAAAAGGGCAGTTGAGGATTTGATTGATGCTGAGAGAATCATTTTTTAGGATGAAGATGCTTTTGATGTGATGAAACAATCTATTGCCTGCCCACAACATTGAGCCAATGGTCAGAATGATTTATGAAGCTGTGGAATATGATCCGGCGCTGAAGGCCAATGTATCCATGACCGAAACTGAAGAAAAGCCAAAAAAGGGTCTCCAAGCCTGAAAGTTCCCCATTAAACGGGGGTCTCGGTAGATAGTATTTCTATCCTTTCTGCGTCCGGATTATCTCAGTGTATGATCTGGATATTTTACTCTATTGTCTTACTTTCCAATGTAAACCCTTTTCTCTTTAAAAATTAAAAAAAATAAAAATAAATAAATAAATAAATACATAATGAAATTAATATTTTATTTTCCAAGAATGTCTCTTTTCATAATCTTGTCATTTTCTCATTCTCTTTTTTTTTTTAGTTCTATTAAATGCAAATTTCAGTAACATGACATACTTGCGGACTTCATGCCCGGATCTTGAAAGCTGTCAGACCTCGAAATAATGAATTAAGAATCAGATCACAATGACGATAAAGTTTAAGGAGATAAAATAATGAGTTAGAACAACTGAAGAAAAATTGATTTCCAGATTGGAAAGGTCCATACACTGCAACAAGAGTATGGACAAAAGAGTGCGTTGTACTTGGGACACATCGAAGGAAATGTCCCTGAAATGACTGTCAATGCAAATACAGTCAAAAGGTACTATATTGGATTCTTTATATAATATAAATGTTCTCCCGTTGTGATGAAGAAGGTTTTTCATTCTCTCTACCCAAACACTATCAACCCTTTGCAAACCCTTTGAGTCGGCTCCCATTCTTTGATTACCCTCTTTGGAACCTGGAAGTGTTATTGAAAAATGAAATTAAAAAAAAAAGAAGAAAAAGAGAAATATAAAAAAAGGGGGATGAAAAGGCAAAGCAAATGAAAAAAGAAGAAGAAGAAGAGAAACAATGAAAAAAACAAGAGAGGAAAAAATAAAATGAAATGAAAAAGAAATGAAAAGAAAGAGAACAAAACAAAACAGAAAAAAAAATGTTTCCTTGAACTACGTTCGACTTGATTCCAAAAGGATACGTAGGCAGCCTCTCCTAGGGGTTCAGTCACACCAAAATAATAAAATCCAAAGTTCCCCAAAAGTGAAACTGGGGCGGAAGTTATAATGGTTCGGCAATTATCCCGCCGAAAAGGTTACAAAATTGTAATTCAATCCAAATTCTTTTTGCCCCAAACCTTGTTCAAGTCCTTCTGATCAATCGGCAAAGAGGTTCAAAATGGAAGGATGGAGTTATTTGGATTCGATACAACAAAATTAGAGGAATAAAATGAGAGTGCCTTATTAGTGAAAACCCACACGGGCACCGTGAGGCGATGGTAAGCAGAGAAAATCAAAATGAGAGTCTTGTTAGTGAAAACCCACACGGGCTCTATAAGGCGATGGTGAGAAGATAAATGATAGAGGTCAGCTAGTAAAAACCTGCAAAGGGCCCCACTGATCAAAAAGAAGATCCTCACAGCCATCGGCATTGACAAAATCCTGGCAAGGTTTCTCGAATTTTAAAATCGAAGTTGTGATGAATTTTTGGGAGTGAGATGGTTTAAACAAATCAGGCATCTTGTCCAAAAGGCATGTCATGTTCATTGAAGTCTGTACGTACTACAGATAAGTCCTTCTTTCATGTCCCCGAAAGAGATACCTCTCGTTTAAATTCATTGTCCTGTCCATTAGTTATTTTTCTTTGAATCCCTTTCGGTCTAACTCTATTTCGGAACTGAGACAAAGAAGGGATGGCAAGACTAATTTACAGGGCTTTCGCTTGACACGAGCCAATGTGTAAAAGGCACCCATTCTCGCCAGTGGCAGCAAGTCGATCCCGACTAGCCATGCGGCCGATGCTTCGAAATCAAAACTATTGGAAGGAGAAAATCAAATTGAAGTTCCTATAAAGGCAAATGAAGCTGAAAAGGTTGAATCTCGCGTGGCTAACCGTCTCGGCTAAGGTTTGAAAAGCCAAAGTGCCCTAAATGCTCTGAAATTGAAGTTGGAAGAAAGAAGTCAAAAAATGAAAGGCCTACGAAGGCAAAATAAAGATGGAAAAGGTTATGTCCCACGCGACTAGCCGCTGCAGCAAAGTTTGAGGAGCCAAAAAGGTTCCCCAATGTTCCAATGAAAAGAAAAGAAAAGAAAAAAACAAAAAAAAAAAATTAGAAGCTAAAGGCCTACGAAGGCAAAATAAAGTTCAAAAGGTTGAGTTCCACCGACCAATCATCATGACAATGTTTGAAAAAGCTAGAGTTTTCTCCAGAGACAGAAATGCAATCGGTGTTCAGGAATCAACCAGTTGCAGTTGAAAGGGCTGAAATCAAGCGAACAAAATAGTAAAGGCCACAAAACCAACCACCGTTTCAAACTAACAATTGTTCTTTGTTTGAAAATTTGAAACAGGTGCAATCCAAAGCAACCGTGCAAGAAAAATATGCAAGGGCTAGAAAACGCTCTGCATCAATAACCAATCAAAAAGGGAAGTCTCTTTCAAGTTCTTTCCTGCATTTTTACTCATTTTTCTTAAACTTAAAAAAAAATGAAATGAAGAATGATGAAAAAATAAATAAATAAAAAATCAAAATCATGGTAGCATAGGGCCTCCAATCTCTAGTTGTATCCTTTTCAACATAGGTCCCCATTCCCTAGTTATCCCCGGCATAACCAGATGACCTTTTTCCTTTATCCACGGCATAACCCGTGGACCTCCCCGGCATAACTCGGGGATCTTTTTTCTTTTCTCCCTGGCATAAACCATGGTCCCTTTTTCCTTGTCTCCTGGCATAACCCGTAAACCTCCCTGGAATAATCCAAGGACCTTTTTCCTTTTCCCCAGCATAACCCGTGGACCTGCCTGGCATTACCCGAGGATGCTTTTCCTTTTCTCCCTGGCATAACCCAGGGACCCTTTTTCTTTTTTCCCGGCATAACCCGTGGACCTCCCTGTCATAACCCAAGGACCTTTTTTCTTTACCAGCATAACTCGTGGACCTCCCTGGCATAACCAAATGACTTTTTTTCTTTTCTCCCGGCATAACCCGTGGACCTCCCTGGCATAAACCAGGGACCTTTTTTCTTTTCTCCTGGCATAACCCTTGGACCTCCCTGGCATAATCCAAGAATTTTTTTCTTTTGATCCCGGCATAACCCATGGACCTCTATGTCATGACCCAAGGACCTTTTTGCTTTTATCCCGGCATAACCCGTGGACCTCCCTTGCATAACCCGAGGACCGTTTTTATTTTATCCCCGCATAAATCGTGGACCTCCCTGGCATAAACCAAGGATCTTTTTTCTTTTATCCCGGCATAACCGTGGACCTCCCTGGCATAACCCAAGGACCTTTCTTTTTCTTTTATCCTGGCATAACCCGTGGACCTCCCTAGCATAACCCAAGGACTTTGTTTCTTTTATACCGGCATAAACCGTGGACTTCCCTAGCATTACCCAATGGCCTTTTTCTATTCTCCCGGCATAACACGTGGACCTCCATGGCATAACCCAAGGATCTGTTTTCTTTTTATCCCCACATACCCCATGGACCTCCATAGCATAACCCAAGGACCTTTTTCTTTTATCCCGGCCTAATCCGTTGACCTCCCGGGCATAACCCAATGACCTTTTTTCTTTTATCCCGGTATAACCCTTGGATCTCCCCGGCATAACCCAAGGAACTTTTTTCTTTACTCCTTGGCATAACCCGAGGAACCTTTCCTTCTTTTCCGGCATAACCCGGTCATTTTTCCAGCATAACCTGGCAATCTTCCCAATTCGGGACTGCATTCTCTATTCCCAAGGGTACACAATCTTGACTTTTATTTCTTTCAATAAAGAAATAGCTTAGATTTGTGTTACAAATAACTCACCAAATTTTTCTAGTGAAAACTAGGGCAGAAAAATTTCATTCGTTTGTTTGTTTTGGCGTCTCAGCAGGTTTGACCTCAAAACACAGTATCCGAGGTGGCCGAAAAAATGAGCCTCAGCCCAGAATAAAGAAAAGAAGAAAAGAGCAAAAAAGAAAAACAAGTGAGTTCAAAATGGTAAAGCACACAAATATGCGGACTGCTCATAAATGCGATAAAATTCACAAGCTTCGCATGTCCCGCTTTGATCCAAAGCTAAAAAATGAACTAGCACCTACAGCTGACGAGTATCAAGATTTAGACCAGAGTCCACAGCAAAATCAGCTAAGGCTCGAGATCAAGCTTTAAGAGATTTATAGATAGGAATCTTGTAACTCGTAGTTAATAGGATTAGCTAGATTAGCTTTTGATTTTCCTTTTGGTGTAATAAGGAGGTCAGCAAGCAGCAGCAGCAGCAGCAGCAGCAACAACAACAACAACAGTGAAATCACAGCTTCCTGGTAGTCCCAGCTACGAAAACTTCTAGAACTACACTGACCTGATTGCTTTATAGCCAAGGATATGTAGGCAACCTTTGAAGCAAGGTTCGGTCAGACACTTTTTCAAAAATGCTTCTCATGAAGTGCCAGGCAGGCAAAATCCCTCATAAATTGATCATTTTATCTTTTCTCGAAAATCCTTCATGTCTCCGAGCAAAGAGGGGCACCTGTGAGCACGTGCTTTTTGCCTTGCCTGAATTATTCCTACAGAATTCCCGAAATTCGGAATTTTCTTTTAATTATTTGATTTTTATGAATTATTGCATGATTTCGTGTTTGTTTGCATTTTTGTGTGCATTTTTAATTTATTTAATTCATAAAAAATACAAAAATACACTGCATTTGCATTTAGGATCCAATTTTATATTTGTAGGTTAATTATCTAATTAATATTACAAAAAAATAAAGAAAAAACAAAAAAAGTTCATTTTTGCATTTTTACTTTTTACCTTTTGAATTTGTTATAATTTTCTTTTGTTTTAGGACTTAATTAATTTTTGAGAAAAAACAATTAGTTTATTAATTTATTGTTGGGATTAAACCAGGTTTTTATTTTAATTGATATTTAACAAAAATTTGAAAATAAAAAAAAAGAGAAAGGAAAAAAGAAAATGAAAAGAAAACGAGGTTTTTTTTTAAAAAAAGACCCAATTTTGGGCCAACCCCTCAAAAACCCGTCCAATAACAAGACGACCTCTATCGGTCCCCTAAGTACCAGCATATAGCCTAAATAAGATTTGAAACATGAATTACAACTTAATTTCGCTAACAGATAGAGAACACATGAATAATAATATGAATATATGAGCATACAGTTCTACAGAATCAACCGAGTCACAATAACTACGGTTCACGCACACACGCCCAGCATATAAAATGTGCATCACCTCAAAACCAATCACATAAATACGTATTTTAGGGATTCATTCTCTCATAACCAAATTTAGAAGTGTTACGTACATTAACCCGTGAAAATATCCACTCCAACAAGCCTTTGCCTCGTGTATCGGCCACCGAATGACTCGAATCTAGCCACAAATAACTTATCACAATCAACGCAAGATATCGAAATCAATTACATATGATAAATCTCGGTTCTTTAACAAAAAGTCATTCGAAAAGTCAACTCTGGGCCAACGTCGCTAAATCCAACAAAATTTATAAAATACGAACACACATTCAACAAAGAGTCCAATCATACAAATATTACCCAGTTTCGACACCAAATAGTCAATCAAATTCCTCAATTTTAGTCTCCAATCCCTAGTCCAAAACTCCCCGAATTTTGCAATAACAACACATAATCAAGGGTGGAAAATTCAATAGGTATTCAGGTACTAATGAATACAAATGATCAAAAGTGGTTTATATCTTGAAATCAGGTAAACCCTCTTAAAAATAACCTCTAACCGATCTTGCATAGTCCAAAAACGAGAAAAACCTCAAAACCCTTCGAATTAATACATTGCCAGGCATCTCGCACCTGCGAGCCAAAATCCGATTATGCCGAACCGCATCTGTAGAGAATTCTTCACACCTACGGAACTTACTTAAGCCCCTTCACTCTATACCCGCACTACCAAGACCGAATCTGCAGATGTGCTTATATGCCCAAACATCTGCTTCTGTGGAAGCGCCTGACCACCTCAGCCTCACCAACTTCCCCTTCTGTGATCTCCCTTCCGCAGTAGCGACTCCACTTCAGTGGACAACTTTCTGCACCTGCGACCTAGAAAACACTAGCTCTTTTTCAAAACTGGGCATTGCCAGCTGCACCTTTCGACTCTACACCTGCCGGCACTCTTTCCACAGGTGCGATGGCACCAAATATCAACAGCATCAGCAATTACTCTAAGTCTTATTTCAATTTGATAAGAATCCAATATTCACCCGAGGCCCCCAAGACCTCAGCCAAACACACCAACAAGTCCTAATACATCATACGAAGTCGCTCGATGCCTCAAATCACATTAAACAACACTAAAATCATGAATATCACAATGATTCAAGACTAATGAACTTCTGAACTTTTAACTTCTAAAACAAATGCTGAGACATACCAAACCAAATCCGGTTTACCTCAAATTTCGCACACAAGTCATAAATGATATAACAGACCTATTCCAACTTCCATAACCAAAATCTGAGCTTAGTAACTACAAAGTCAACTCTCATTCAAACCTCTCAACTCACCAAACTTCAACTTTTCCAACTTTCGCCTATTCAAGCCAAAATTATCTACAGACCTCCAAATCAACATCCGGGCACACTCTTAATTCCAAAATAACTATAAGGCGCTATCAGAACCATCAAAACTCCATTGCGGAATCATTTACACATAAATCTATAGCCAATAAACTCGATAAACTTAGGCTTCCCAACCTTGGGACTAAGTGTCCCAATTCATTTTGAAACATCCCCAGAACCAAACCAACCACCCCGGAAAGTCCCATAACAACAAACAAACAAATAATAGGCAATAAATGGGAGAACAAATCTATAATACTCAAAACAACCGATCGGGACTCAGCACTCCAATATCTCAGCACTCTCAATCATTCGGCACTCGCACTCAGTAGGTAACTACACAAAGTAGGTACCTGCACTCACTGCCGGTATGTCAGACTCTGGAGGGGCGTATCATTCCCAAGCGCTAATATAATCCAATCATTGCATAAATTGATAAAGCATGCTGCGGCGTGCAGCCCGATCCAATAAATATCAATCACAATTCCTAACTACGGACTTGTTCTAGTTGCCTAGCTATATCAACTACCTCGCCGAAGCTAGCACCTGATGCAATCTCCTGAGTCGTGAAAAAACACAGTCCATAGTTGAGGCCATCAATGAACCTCTTAATCATCTCCCTCCCTGTGGGAACCAACCAGATTGCGTGACGAGCCAACTGTGAAAGTCTCATCTCATACTGGGTCACGGACATACCTTGCTAACATAGATTCTCAAACTGCCTATGCAACCCCTACCCGTGGGTCTGTGGAATAAAATTCTCCATGAAGAGAATGGAGAACTCGTGCCACGTAAGTAGTGTAGCACTGGCTAGCGTTCTCAACTCATGATCCTCCCACAATCTGAAGGCTGCCCCCAGCAGTTGAAAAGTTGTAATTGAGACCACAGTAGTCTCCAGAATACCAGTCCTGTGCAGAGTCTACTGGCACGTGTCCAAGAAGTCATGAGCATCTTCTAACTTAGCCCCATTGAATAATGGAGGCATGAGCCTCCCAAACCTCTCTAGCCTCATCTGCTCCTCGTCAATCATCGGTAGACCCACTTGGGCTTGAGAAACTGCAACTGGCTGGGCTAATCATACCCCTGGTGTCTAAAGTCCCCGCACACTTGCTCTGGAGTACGGGCGGCAAGAGTCTAAGAACCTGTCCTAGCCTAGATGCAGCCTAAACTGCAAGTGTCTAAAAAATTCTAGTGCATATAGTCAATATTTGGGCCAAAGCCTCTTGAAGGCCTTGAATCACAATGGGCACAATTAGTGCTTGATATGGTCCCACCGGCTTAACCACATGTGGAATCTGCTCCTAATCTGGGGTAACTAGTAGATCGACAGGTGCTGCTCTAGCTACAGTACGAGCTGCACCTCGGCCTCTACTGCGGCCCTAGCCTCTTGCGGCCCTAGCTGGTGGTAATAGAGGGCGTGTGCCCAATCCAGTAGTACGTGTTCTAAACATCTATGAGAGAATATAATAATAGAAGCTTAGTTTACAGAATCAACAAATCTTCATGATAAGAATACAAGAAAGTGAAGTTTTCCTAGTGATTTGGTAGCCTCTCGAAGATATGTACAGATGTCTTTGTACCGATCTGCAAGACTCTACTAAACCTGCTCATGACTTGTGAGACCTGTGTAGATCTAATATCAACTTGTCACGATCCAAAACTCTACATAACGTGATGTCACCTATCACTATCACGACACAATTCCCCAACTTGTCGTGATGGCGCCTCTCGTGAGGACGAGGCCAGCCAACAAAACAACAACGCCTCTTTCGAAATTATTAAACATAAATGATGAGATAAATACAACTAAATGACAATAATAATCGATATTTACAACCCAACACAGACCGACAGGGGTGTCACAAGTCACGAGCATCTAAAGAAGTCTGAACACTGCTACAGGGCCAATAATATACAAATAAAATCTGGAATCAAAAGACAGAGTCCAGTGCCGCGAACGCTGGCGGTCACCTTGCTCAGCTATAATAGCAATACCTTCAACCAGCTCAAACCCGCTACCGGGTGAATAATACCTGCATCTGCACGCGAGCTGTAGGGAGTAAAGTGAGTACTCCAACTCAGTGACTAATAGAAGTAAATAATAACTCAGCAACAAGAAATCACGTAAAGCAGCCAATATGTTGTATAGAAGTCGGGTACAAGTTTCTGAGTAAAACAGTGATATTTTGAGAAAGATATTTTCAATACTTACAAAAATTATTTCAGAAATAGTTAGTGCTGATGGGCACAGAAAATCCTCCCCTCGGGCACAAATACCACAGTATAACAGATAAAAAGGCAAATAAGTATGCAAGATGAGCACATAAAAGTTCGCCCCTCGGGCACAGCTCAATTCAGTACCAGCCCTCGGGCTAAATATCAATTGCTCAGAACAGTATCAGCCCCTCAGGCTCAGTATTACATCACTCAAACAGTATCAACCCCTCGGGCTTAGTATCATAACACTCAAACAGTATCAGCCCCTCGGCTCAGTATCACAACACATGGGTACCCGCGCTCACTGTGGTTGTGCATACTCTGGAGGGGCTCCTACAGCCCAAGCGCTATCATACGAAGTCCTGAAAGCCTGAACATATCAATATGATGCCTGAAAGCTTGCTCACAATACACTCGAGGCGTGAAAGCCTCCTCACATATCGCTCGAGGCCTGAAAGCCTCCTCACATATCACTCAAGGCCTGAAATCCTCCTCACATCACTCATCATATCCTCACACATGGCCCTCGGACTCAATCAGTCCAAAAATAATCATAAGCCCCTTGGGCATCAGTAAAAACAATAATGCTCAGCTCAAACAGTAGTTCGAATATCATTTAAAACTCAAGGTTGAGTAAAAATACAGCTGAGTTCACAAAACAGAGTAATTCTAATGGACTGAGTTCAAATAATATTTCAAATAGCGAGGAAAACAGTGATGATTGCTCACAAGGAGTTCAAACGGTCGGCAATAAGCCCCAAGCATGGCAATAAGCCCAAGTCATAGTGAAAAACAACAAGTCATAGTGGAATACGCGGTAAAATCAACAACCGGGACGGACCAAGTCACAATCCCCAACGGTGTTCTACCCCACACTCTCTATCCGGCGTGCAAGTCACCTCAATATAGCACTATGGGTACAAATCTAGGGTTCCAAACCCTCAGGATATCATTTAAAATCATTACTCACCTCGAACTGGTGAAATCCCTCGCTCGCGATGCCTTTGCCCCTCTATTCAGCCTCCACGCGCGTCGAATCTAACCAAAATCAGAGCGAATACATCACAATATGCCAAGGGAACAATACCCAATTGAAAACAATCGAAATATAGCAAAAATCTCGAAACTAGCAAAACCCGAGCTCGGGGCCCACTTCTCGAAAAATTACAAAACTTACATTACCGGATTCCTCGTCTCGCCACGAGTTAATACATACCAAGAACTCCCAAATCCGAGCTCAAATGGCCTATCAAATCCCAATTTGAAATATCAAAAACTCAAGCCCTAGTTCATCAATCTTGGATTAATTCCGTGAATTTCTAGGTTAATTTCACATAATAATCATGTTTCTAACTCAAAAATTTTACCTCCAATAAATTCCAGTCGAAACCCTCTTCAATTGCAACCAAAAAGCTCTCAAGATGCTCAACAATGGAGGAAATAATACATTACTCACGGAGGAAATATTTATTATTCAGCCCAGCACTTTCGCTTATGCGGTCCCCGTCCCGCTTATGCGGGACCGCTTCTGCGCCTTTTCTTCCGTTTTTGCGGAAACTCCACTCTCGAACTAAATCGTTTCTGCGGTCACCACATCGCATAAGCGATTTCGCTTCTGCAGCTACACTATCGCTTCTGCAGAACCAGGCGCCCAGGCCTCATCACCGCTTCGGCGGTATATCCATCGCTTAAGCAGCCTCGCTTCTGCGGTCCAAATTCCGCAGAAGCAGCAACACTTTTGCCTTTTCACAAGTTCAAAACTTCCCGTTAACCATCCGAAATCACCCCAAGGCCCCCCGGGACCTCAACCAAAAATACCAATACGACCTAAAACATTATTCAAACTTGTTCCAATCATAAAAACACCACGCTTAGCACTAAAACCATCAAATCACATCAAATCCAAGCCTAAGTTCTTCAAAAACTTCCGAAACACACATTCGATCAAAAACCCAACCAAACGACGTCCGAATGACCTGAAATTTTGCACACATATACAAAATCACTTAATGAAGCTACAACAACTCTCGAAATTCCATTCCGACCCTCAGATCAAAATCTCACCTATCAATCGGAATTCGCCAAAATACTAATTTCACCAATTCAAGCCTAATTCTATACCGGACCTCCAAAATCAATTCCGATCACGCTCCTAAGTCACAAATCACCTCCCGAAGCTAACCGAATCACCAAAAATCGCATCCGAGCCCTCTAACTCAAAAGTCAACGTCCGGTTGACTCTTCCAACTTACCCTTCTTAAAAGAGACCAAATGTCTCATTTCCTACCAAAACCAATCCAAATCAACTCTAACACACCAAATACTGATAATGAAACATGAAGAACCATAAAATGGGGGAAATGGAGCGGTAACTCATGAGACGACGGGGCGGGTCGTCACATCCTCCCCAAGTTAAACTAACGCTCGTCCTCGAGCGTACCCGGAGTTGTCCTAGAAGCCAACCAATAGCTGAATATCCCTACCAAGCATACACCTAGGGGTGGTCCTGCATCACCCTTTCCCATATAGGTCCGATAACACAACATAGCTGAAATCTCATAATTCATCTAGGCCACCAACCGTAGAACCATATTGCACTTTCCGAAATCATACCCAAGATCAGAACCTCACGCCTACATTCGGAATAAACCCAAACCAGCTGTAATAACCATACCTGCAACCTCAGGTGAAGTCATATGATATACCACATAATTCAAACACTCGGAACAATAGCCTCTATTCACAGCAGTTGCCTACCATAACCAAATACCGATAGAAAACTTCTTACTAGCTAAAGTCTAATTCCAACACTTTCATGTACTGCCAACGACAATTGAAACACGCGATAAACCGCAACCATCGCTCAGATCAAACATCCATGAAGCCACTTCTCTTTGACTAATACCACAACGAATTTTCCGGTCGAACCTCGCTATTATCCTTCTAACCAGCTGAGATCAAATCTGTTCGTATTCATTAATGACTCTAATGATCACCTCGAATCCAACACACCACTCTGGTCATACGACGCCTCAATACAGGCCTAAGCCACAACTTGCATAATACACGCACCAATAAGAAACGGTTTGAACATACTCAAATCATGACAAATGACTCAAACGAAAGAGCTGTAACTCAAGTGCATCAGTATCATCACAACACAAGGCTGAGACCTCGTCTCACATCATATAGATAGAACACCTGAATCTACTTCGAAAGGTCATAACTCCACGTAGCCTCGCTACAATGCGCGATCCTACCCAAATACTGTTGCACCTGAAACACCTCAAGTCGCTATGCTCAAAATCAATAGCCACGCACAATTTGATGTCTGAAACCAAAGCAATTTATTACACCCACGGAGACACAAATAACATACGACACGCAGCCTGATAGGTCATAACCAATACTCCATTTACCAAGCAACACTCAATTACTCTTCCCGTTCGACTTTCTCTATGAATCCTCAATAGAACCACGCCACATGAGCCCATATCCAACAAAATCTTAACGTCTCACAGCATAAAAAGCAACTCATAGATCTCCCCAAATCACTAACAAGTTCAATAACGATCGAATCAACCTATCCCTCAATAATACCACTCGGGGCCAACCTATCTAACTCAAGCTAGATACGTAGCCACATCGGCCTGCCAACGAAATCAATTCCAAGAAGCCTGAAGTTGCTCCATCCATTACCATAACTCCTGCCGGAGACGTACTATACGGTGCCCGACACCAAATAAATACCGAAATCCACCATCTCGCCCAGGAACATGCCCAACCACAAGCAACACATCCGAAAAAGAGTCCCTCAATACTGGAACTGAATCAATGGTAGGAATCTTTGCACTGACGTTCGCCACAAAGACCCAATAAGAAAAGCAATCCTTCCCAGCCGTCCGCTGGTCTTTGGAATACAAACCACTCTGCTAGAACATAATTTGATGCACCTCGCCATGCACCTGTGGTATTTTCCGGCATGGCCAATAGCACAAAAGTCTAGAATAACCTAATACTGGGATAACCAGTCTACACCCCAATATCATATCCAAAATCTAACCTACCAAGCAAAGAAAGATCCACTCAGACCTCCAATTCCCAATTACCGCTAAACGGTGCCGATACACACGATCTACAACCACTGCATAGCCTGAACACGAGAACTCTCAGTCCCCAACTCCATATAGCACACGAATCACTATACCTGATCCCAAACTCTGCTTTATGAATACATATCATACCTCAAGTTCCCAATCATTCCACTTTAGATATTCTAAAATTCCACTGTACCATCAAACAAACTCAGATATCAGCAATCGATCTAGCAAGAAAGTGCCACAATACTACGGAAGTATCATCAGTCAAATCACATTACCCTTCTTTCGAGAAATGTACTCTCGTCAAATCACCTCCATTTAGCAGTACCATTCCCTTGATTATGTGAGGCTACCCGTTACCTAAGAATTTTATGAACTTCTTTTCAGAACTGAACTATAACTCATCTAGCCAAGACCTTCCGTCAATCCCATCTAGAAGAAGAATCATTACATATTCCATGCTTCGCATACCCATAGAAAATATATCCATCTCCAAACCATGGTAAAACCCAACAAGAAATCTCTCCCAATTCCATTTGCACAAGCTAATCTTCCAGGACTGAATCCTTCTATCCAAACAAAGCTAAGCAAGCTGTCAGAACGCAAGAGCTTTGCTGCACGATACCTGTAAAAGCTCATTATCTAGAACACATACGAAGAATCAACCATATTCTTACCATACTGATTCCGTCTACTATCAAGCTATTCCATCTATCTAATTTCCCTTCTGATTCATCATTAACTTGATATCCCTCTCTCATTATAGCATCACAATGCCTCAATCCAGGCTTACCACACGAGATTCGAACATAAGACCACACTGTCTAATACCCATAGGCCGCTGAATACTCTCTCAACCGTGTGCAGAAATGCCACATTCCAGAATACTTTACTCTGAAGAACTTCCTGTGAATTTGAATTCGTTACCTTTACTTTCCAGATACTGATACATAGAATCCCATAATTATCATAAAATACCACAAGCCTTGACCTTTCCGATGCAAGCACAGTCTCTGACCACATACATAACCTTAAGACACCTGATTTGTTACATGTAGTATCTTGAACATAATTAAAACCATTCTCGAGAGTCATGCACTCTTATTCAACTAAAAATTACCTGACTTAACGAACAGAACCACTCGTGCCTTATTGGCACTCCGATACCGCAAAATGAGATCCTCATCCCAATATAGCCAAGCAACTTCCTGCTCTATGCACCAAGCATTCTTTACCAATAACAACTCTAGACATTCCGTGATTCTCACACCCTGTGGATCATAATATAACCTTTGTCAAAAATTTTCTTTTACTCTAGTCATAGCTGACTCAGCCGCACGCTCCAACTGAAGCCAACATAGCACATGACCGTACAATTAGCTAATTGTTAGCAAACTCCCCAACTTGGCTCGAAGCCATATATCAAGACACACTTAACAACTCATAACACTCTTTCTCTAATGATGCTACAATGCCATACTGACATTAAACTCAAATCGCGTATAAGTTTGTGAAAACACAGATCCTCTAGTACTATAATCCTCTACAAATCTCGCATTCATCCCTATATCAGTTGGGTCCACCCTCTTGAGCGACGCAAATTTTTCAAATTACAACACGTACCCTTCAATAACACACGCGATCTTCTAACATACACATAAGGATCATATCACTTAAGAACACTCCGCAAGAGATAACCCACCTGCTTTACCTCAATTTAATATTTCCACATACCTTCCACTGTCATACATGTTACACAGTCATTTAGTCTTTCTGGGTCTGAACTCATACTGCCATATGTAGCGCACTTCACTCCCCATCTAGGAGACACGGCAATATTCTTCATGTGCCCATAATTCGGGCTACACAACAAAATCACAATAGGAAACGAATACTTAATAGTTCATCTGTTATCCAGCAGACTTCTTCGCCACTACCAAGTCATATAGATACATCTCGCTATACTAACATACTCATCACATGAATACCAAACCGACATTCTGGCTAATAGGGACAATACCGAACATATAAGTTCAAAACACTTGCTCACACAATCAGCACCTCGGTGCTCAAGCCACAGGCAAAGATCCGGCCTCAAGTCCTCCAGACTGGCCCAACATACTCACGAAGATCACGTCTCGCCCCTTGATCGGGGAATCAAAAGCCATCAAGGCACATATAATACTGAGTGCTCACGTGCGCATTCAGACGTGTGGAAGGAATTTTCAAGAGTTATATCTCAAGCTGAATCAAGTACGCACGATAAGAATTCCAAGAATGTGAAGTTTTCCTAAATGTTCTGTAGCCTCTCGAAGATAAATACAGACGTCTACCGATCCGCAAGACTCTACTAAACCTGCTCATGACTCGTGAGACCTAGTAACCTAGGCTCTGATACCAACTTATCACGACCCAATTCCCCAACTAGTCGTGATGGCGCCTATCGTGAGGACAAGGCTAGCCAACAGAACAACAATGCCTTTTTCGAAATTATTAAACATAAATGATTAGATAAATAAAACTAAATCACAATAATAATCGATATTTACAACCCAACATAGCCTGACCGGGGTGTTACAAGTCACGAGCATCTAAAGAAGTCTGAACACTGCTACAGGGCCAATAATATACAAACAAAATCTAGAATCAAAAGGCAGAGTCCGGTGCCGCGAACGCTGGCGATCACCTTGTTCAGCTACAATAGCAATACCTTCAACCAGCTCAAACCCGCTAATGGGTGAATAATACCTACATCTGCACGCGAGGTGCAGGGAGTAAAGTGAGTACTCCAACTCAGTGAGTAATAGAAGTAAATAATAACTGAGCAGCAAGAAATCACATAAAGCAGCCAATATGCTATATAGAAGTCGGGAACAAGTTTTTGAGTAAAATAGTAAAATCTGTGAAATCTTTAGAAATACATTGGCTCAGTTCAAATATCTTTCGAGAATGATATTTTCAATACTTACAAAAATGATTTCAAAAATAGTTAGTACTGATAGGCACATAAAAGCCGCCCCTCAGGCACAAATACCACAGTATAACAGATAAAAAGGCAAATAAATATGCAAGATGAGCACATAAAAGTTTGCCCCTCGGGCACAGCTCAATTAGTACCAGCCCCTCGGGCTCAATATCAATTGCTCAGAACAGTATCAGCCCCTCAGGCTTAGTATCACATCACTCAAATAGTATCAGCCCCTCGGGCTCAGTATCACAACACTCAAACAGTATCAGCCCCTCAGGCTCACTATCACAACACATGGGTACCCGTGCTAACTGTGGGTGTGCAGACTCCGGAGGGGCTCCTACAGCCCAAGCACTATCATAATAAGGCCTGAAAACCTGAACATATCAATATGAGGCCTGAAAGCCTGCTCACAATACACTCGAGGCGTGAAAGCCTCATCACATATCGCTCGAGGCCTGAAAGCCTCCTCACATATCACTCGAGGCCTGAAAGCCTCCTCACATCACTCATCATATCCTCACACATGGCCCTCGGCCTCAATCAATCCAAAAATAATCATAAGCCCCTCGGGCATCAGTAAAAACATTAATGCTCAGCTCAAACAGTAGTTCGAATATCAGTTAAAACTCAAGGCTGAGTATAAATACAGCTGAGTTCACGAAACAGTGTAATTCAAATGGACTGAGTTCAAATAATATTTCAAATAGTGAGGAAAACAGTGATGATTGCTCACAAGGAGTTCAAACAGTCGGCAATAAGCCCCAAGTATGTCAATAAGCCCAAGTCATAGTGAAAAACAACAAGTCATAATGCAATACGCGGTAAAATCAACAACCGGGACAGATAAAGTCACAATCCCCAATGGTGCTCTACCCCATGCTCTCTATCCTGCGTGCAAGCCACCTCAATATAGCACTATGGGTGCAAATCCGGGGTTCCAAACCCTCAAGATATCATTTACAATCATTACTCACCTCGAACCGGTGAAATCCCTCGCTCGCGACGCCTTTGCCCTCAATTCGGCATCTACGTGCGTCGAATCTAACCAAAATCAGAGCGAATACATCACAATAAGGCAAGGGAATGATACCCAATCGAAAACAATCAAAATATAGCAAAAATCTCGAAACTAGCAAAACCCGAGCCCCGGGCCCACTTCTCAAAAAATTACAAAACTTACATTACCGAATTTCTCGTCTCGCCACGAGTTCATACATACCAAGAACTCCCAAATCCGAGCTCAAATAACCTATCAAATCCCAATTTAAAATATCAAAAACTCAAGCCCTAGTTCATCAATTTTGGCTTAATTTCGTGAACTTCTAGGTTAATTTCACATAATAATCATGTTTCTAACTCAAAAATCTTACCTCCAATAAACTCCAGTCGAAAACCTCTTCAATTGCTCCCAAAAAGCTCTCAAGATGCTCAACAATGTAGGAAATAATACCTAACTCGCGGAGGAAATATTTAATATTCAGCCAGCACTTTTGCTTATGCGGTCCCCTTCCCGCTTCTGCGGGACCTCTTCTGCACCTTTTCTTCCGCTTTTGCGGAAACTCCACTCTCGAACCAAACCGCTTTTGCGGCTACACTGCCGCTTCTGCGGAACCAGGCGCCCAGGAATCCTCACCGCTTCTGCGGTCTATCCATCGCTTAAGCGGCCTCGCTTTTGCGGTCCAAATTCCGCAGAAGCGGAAATACCAGAAGCAGCAACACTTTTCCCTTTTCACAAGTTCAAAACTTCCCGTTAACCATCCGAAATCACTCCGAGGCCCCCGGGACCTCAACCAAAAATACCAATATGACCTAAAACATTATTCAACCTTGTTCCAATCGTAAAAACACCACGCTTAGCACTAAAACCATCAAATCATATCAAATCCAAGCCTAAATTCTTCAAAAACTTTCGGAACACGCATTCGATCAAAAACCCAACCAAAAAACGTCCGAATGACCTAAAATTTTGCACACATTTCTAAAATCACTTAACGAAGCTCGAGCAACTCTCGAAATTCCATTCCGAACCTCGGATCAAAATCTCACCTATCAGCCGGAATTCGCCAAAATACTAACTTCGCCAATTCAAGCCTAATTCTACACCGGACCTCCAAAATCAATTCCAATCATGCACCTAAGTCACAAATCACCTCCCGAAGCTAACCGAATCACTGGAAATCGCATTCGAGCCCTCTAACTCAAAAGTCAACGTCTGGTTGACTCTTCCAACTTAACCCTTCTTAAAAGAGACCAAGTGTCTCATTTCCTACCATAACCAATCCAAATCAACTCTAACACCCCAAATACTGATAATGAAATATGAAGAAGCGTAAAATGGGGGAAATAGAGCGGTAACTCATGAAACGACGGGTCGGGTCATCACAATCACAGAATTAGGCAAGCCGACAATCACAATTAACTATGCATTTTTAAATTAGAAATGAGATGAAACAAGATTAACAGACTCGAATACAAAATTCCTAAAATCCAGGTGTCATTGAGTACATGAACTACTAAAATGTCAACACAGTCTAACTAATAAAAACAAATGTCTAGAAAGATAACAGTACTAATAAACTTAAAAGAAGGAGAGTCGAGGTCTGCGGACGCAAAGGAAGCTACCTCAATAGTCTCCAAACAAATGAAGCACCAAATCTAGCAACCAACGTGCCTAGAAGTACCTGGATCTGCACATGAAGTGCAGAGTGTAGTATCAGTATAACCGACCCAATGTACTCAATAAGTAACAGGACTAATATTCAATAATAGACTTGACTGAGTATATAGTTGAAAATTAAGCAAATAATTCAACAACAAAACGACCTCTATGGGTCCTAACAGTACCACCATATAGCCTAACAAAAATCATATCTCAATTTCTCTAACACATGGAGAATACATGAATAATAAAATAATTAGTTAACTACACAGTTCTACGGAATCATCCGAGTCACAATTACTACGGTGCGCTCTCACACGCCCGTCACCTTGCATGTGTATCACCTAAACACCAACCACATATACGTATTTCCGGGACTCATACTATCATAACTAAGTTTAGAAGTGTTACTTACCTCAACCCGTGTGAATCTCTACTCCAACAAGCCCTTTCCTCGAGAATCGACCTAAGAACGACTCGAATCTAGCCACAAATAACTTAACACAATCAACAGAAGCTATAGGAATCAACTCCATATGATAAAGCAAGGTTCTTTAACAAAAGATAAAAAATTCAACTCAAAATTCAACTTTGGGCCCATATCTCGGAAATTAATAAAATTTACAAAATCCGAACACTCACTCAACAACGAGTCCGACCACATCAAAATTACCGAATTTTGACATCAAATCGTCACTCAAATACCTGAATCTTGCTCTCTAATTCCTAGTCCAAGATTTCCCAAATTCCACCTTAAAAACACATAATCTAGGTGGAAAATCCAATGGGTATTCAATATTAATGAGTACAAATGATTAAAAGTTGCTTACCTCTTGAAATCAAATGAAATCCCTCACACAATCGCCTCTAACTGACCTTGTAAAGTCCAAAAATAAGAGAAACCTCAAAACCCTTCGAATTAATACACTGTCAGGCGTCTCGCACTTGCGAGCCAAAATCCGCTTCTTCCGAACCGCATCTATGGTGAAATCTCCGCACATGCGGAACTCACTTAAGCCCTCTAACTCTACATATGCGCCCCCTGGACTGTAACTGGGAAGCGCTTCTATACCCAAAAGGTCCGCTTCTGCGGAAGCACCTGACCACCTTAGCTTCACCAACTTCCAATTCTATGATCTCCCTTCCGCAGGAACAACTCCGCTTCTGCAGACCATCTTTTGCACCTCTAACCCAGCAACCCCAGCTCTCCTTCGCACCTACACATCTCCAGCCGCATCTACAACTCCGCATCTGCGGGCATTCCTTCCGCATGTGCGATGGCACCAAATATCAACAACATCAACAATTACTCTAAGTCCAATTTAAGTATGTTAACATTAGAAATTCACCCGAGGGCCCTGGGACCTTAACCAAACATAGAAACAAGTCCTAAAACGTCATACGAACTCGCTCGAAGACTCAAATCACATCAAATAATACTAGAATCACGAATCGTACATCTATCCAAACCTAATGAACTATGAACTTCTAACTTCTCAAACTGATGCCAAAACATGCCAAACCAATTCCTATTGACCTCAAATTTTGCACACAGGTCATAAATGATATATCGGACATATTTCAACTTCCGAAACTAAAATTCGAGCCCGGTAACCATAAAGTCAACTCTCGGTCAAACCTCTCAACTCTCTGAACTTTAACTTTTTCAACTTTCGCCAATTCAAATCGAAATCATCTACGGACCTCCAAATCAATATCTGGACACGCTTCTAAGTCAAAAATTTTCACACGGAGTTATCAGAACCATCAAAACTCCTTTCCGGAGTCGTTTATACATAAACATCCAATCAACTCATTCAACTTAGGCTTCTCAACCTTGGGACTAAGTGTCCCAATTCATTCCAAAACAACCTCGGAACCAAACCATCCACCGTGGCAAGTCCCATAGCAACAAACAAACACAGAATAGGCAATAAATGGGGCAACGAGGCTACAATACTCAAAATGACTAGTCGGGTCGTTATAATATATTTTCTATTTAAAAAGGAAATGTTTATTTATACAATCCTTCATATTAGTTTTCTTTTTGTTTTATTTAATTACCATGGTATTGTGAATAAAGGTAAACATCAACTACTTTCCAGTTTCCAGCCATGTTTGTAAAACTTAAATGACTACAAATAATTGGATCGTTTACTAGCTCTCCTATCATATTATTTGCTCAACTTGTACTTGGTCAATATTTTATACATTCGAAGTACATGGACTTTTTAAACGTGCGATGCATAGTGCATAAAGCATGCAGCAAAACTCCAATGTACCAGAACACTAGCACTCCCTCCATTCTAATTTACGTAGGCGTAACGAAATTTAAGAGATTAAAAAAAGGCTTTTAAAATTTATAGTAAAAAATAAATCAGAGATATTTATGTGTTATAAATCATCTCACCAAAAATAAAATAAAAGAATTAAATTTTTTTTGTTTTTAAATAAAAAAGTATGATAGTTTTTTAGAATAAAGTTCTAAAAACAATATGACACATAAATTGAAACCAATGAACGTAGCATTTTGTTTTTGATCGAGCTCCTCTATATCGACATATCCAACAACTTGTGGTTCTACCGACTAGAAATCTAAGTCGGGAAGAAAAAAAAGGCATGATTAAGACACAACCAACAATTCCGTAAGCTTCCTTTTAAAAAATTCATCACCAAATGATGAATTTTGTGAAGGAATCGCTTTCTGATGACTTCTGATGAGCAGTATACCGTCTAATAAAGTTGGAGAGTAGTCATTTTCCGTGTATATAAAAGCTGTGGCTCACTTTGGCACCATTGAAAAAATTCAAAGCTCCATTCATTCTTGATTCATTTAATTTGGATTGCCCTATGTGTCCCCTGGAAACTTCAAACTAGTTGAATCTGGACAAACAATTAATGAGTTTTGTTCTAACAGTGGCGCATCTCCATCACCAACCAGTAGGTTTGAGATTCTAGTTACGTAGAGAGTAAATGAAAATAGTATTGATGCACCTGGGTGAGGATATAAAAGAAAAGCTGTGGATCAATCCGCTGCAAAAAAAATGCTATAATGTAATTTTTTTTATTTAGGTTGTTTCAACGACTTTCATGAGCACCGTTGTCCTCCATTAAACATTTGGCATAAAATTACTCCAGCCGCTAGAGAAAATTATGTTTTTATCTTTGGCCCTAAAGTAGCTCCAATTTGAGAGCAATTTTAAGCAATAGTCGAAAATTGAGGAGTAGATCATGACTTCACAAATGAAAAAGTCATGACATATATAAAAGATTAAAGAAGTGAGATATACCTAGCCTTAAATTAGATGTAAAATTCATCTAACAGAGTGATGAATACTGATCGATTAGCATGATTGCGGGAAGGTAACAGTGATGAATGGCGCTTTACGTGCACTGTGCATGTGAAAATAGCAATCTAATAGGACCACCCACCATATTTTCTTTAGACTTTACTCGTTACCAAGGGGCGGCGTAACGTCTTGGCATGTGAGCTGTCTCTTTCCCCGCCCAGAGGCGGATCCAGGATTTCAGCAGGATGGGTGCACCATTATCCGATCCACCATTTGATTTGGTTCCTTTAAAACTTACCTTGGAGAACTATCAATAATAACATCATTATTTATAGTTACAAATGTTAGACTCAACATTTAATTCAAGGATATATCAAATGGTGAAACAAAAAACAAAGAATGCATAAAAAGAAATGATAGGGCATGAGATTTGAATAGAAAAGAACGAAAAAGAGAAATACAAAAAGAAAAATGAGTTAGAGATGGAAGATAAGGAAGTGGATTCTAACAGGAAAATTGTGTACGGCGAAATAGGGGGACCAATTTCTCATTCACAAAGTGCTTCAGGAGATTGCCTCGGAGGCTCGAGACCTCGAGCCGGATACTTCCCTCAAGAGGTGTCGACACCCGGCCTGGAGATAATGTTGGCCGAGACCCCAACAAGCATGGGAGGCCTCCGAAGAATGCATCCGAAATCGATTAAGTCTACATCGGCAGCCTAACGTTGGTCTGCATACGTCATGAAGCTAGTTAGTTGTCCCATCCTGCTTCCTTTATCACCCAACGTATCTTGTACTAAGTTTGGATTCCCCCCCTCTTATAAAAGGGGGGTCACTCCAACCATTCGACGGGAGATCAATAATAACTCTCTATCTTTTTTCTCACTAACTTATTCGCTCGAGGCTACTTCTTTCTTTTATTATTTTCATACTTATTCTCCAGTTATCGCTTATCATTGGCCATAAAGAGCCTCCTTTAATTATATTCGAACTGTTATCGCCTTCCCGGTTAACCTCGATAGCTCGAGTTCGACCACAGACATCAACCTCGAGGCCTTTCATCGACTAGTTAGAGGCCCGGGTCGCAAGCCCCCCGGTTTGATTACTGTCCCGTTTTAGCTTGTATTTCATCAATTAAACTTCATACGTCCAGCATCAACTGCTTTAACAACTAGCATAAAAATAGATCACCTATTTTTAGAGTCTCATTTAAAAATTTAATTAGTATTACTATTTTCACGGTAAACAAAGATTCAATAAATGCAAAATGCCGCACAAGTTATAATCTAAAGCAATATTAAATCATCTTTATCGTTACATTAAAATTTTATTTCTTATTATAAACAGATTTAATAATTTATATATATACAAAAAATTATTTTATACTTTTTCTTAACAGCATAATTTTTCAATAAAGTAATATACACACATGCAGTGTACAAGCCACACTTTGTCTTTTTAGGTAAAATGTGATAACCTAGGGGGCCAAAATATATGAGGACTGCGCGTCATCCTCCCAAAGTAATTTCAATTAATTTCTTCATTTATTCCAAGCTTCCCATCATATTGCATGCAGACCGACGAATTCAAATAGGTTCAACAGCATAGTATTTGTATTGGGATTTTCCTTGTCCATAAACTAAAGAAACAAATGCTGCCCAAATTATTATTTTTTTGGTTATTTCTTCTCCAGGCAAGAGATATATACATATTTATTATATAAGTTGATCGATTGACCATAGAATTCACAAAATTATAGGATGCAACCAATTAGGGAAATATTTTCCCAAGACACCTCTTTGTCAAATTCGAGATTTTTATATAGTACTAATAAAACAGAAGTTCCAAGATAGAATAGATCGTGTTGTATTTTTCATGTGTCTTCACAAATCGTGCCCACGTCCCAAGTGAGTACCACATCCTTATTTAACACCTAAACTAAATCTTTGGCATTCGAGAAATATGGATCTTTAACCATTCTTTAGTCGTCACTAACTGCACAACCATTTTAATAGCTAAAGCTTTAGCCAGGATTGGCTTCACAGTAAAAGTTGTTAAGGTTATTATCCTTTGATTTATTTTGCTCGACTCAGTAATGGAGAGAAATGATGAGTTGTAAATCGATAATCATTAATTGATAATTTGGTAAAAAAAACTTGCATGCTATCACAGTTGAATTTCACTGATAATTTTAACTATACATCTACTCTAAATTATGCTATCTTGCTAAAACAACCTTTTGGGAGCAGAGAGAATCCACAATTTTAAATGCGTCTAGGTGAATTATTATACTTTCATAGCTCCTTCTAATAATAACCGATGCAAATTAATGGTATACAATTGTAACAACTCGACTGGTCGTTTTGAGCGTTAACGTCCTGTTCGGTAGTTTAAGGTCTTGAGTAGTTTCGTATTATGTATTATGACTTGCGTGAATGATCAATTTTTCGAGCTATTCTAGATTGATTTGGAAAAGTGATTTTCATTTTAGAAGTTTTAAGTTGGAAGAGTTGATCAAGTTTGACTTTTGCGTATTTGATCTCATATAAGAGTTTTGATGGTTCCGTCAGGTCCGTATGATGATTTTGGTTTTAAGCATATATCCGAATGTGGATTTGGAGTCTCTTAGGTTGTTTTGGCTTGACCGAGAGTTGACTTTATTAATATCGGGTTCGGATTATGGATCTGAGAGTTGGTATAGTTTTGTTTTGTTATTTGGGACATGCATGCAAAATTTGAGGTCATTCCGAGTTGATTTGATATGGTTCGTTGTGAGTTTTGCAAGTTGAAATTTTATTAGTCCATTAGGATTGAATCGATGTGCGATTTGTAATTTTGTTGTTATTTGGTGTTAATTGAGGCCTCGAATAGGTTCGTATTATATTTTGGGATTGGTCGGTATGGTTGGACGGGTCCCGGAGTCCTCGGGTGTGTTTCGGATAGGCTACGGGTCATTTCTTCATGTTTTGGATTGCTGATGGCTGGTGTTTGATGTTCTTCTTCGCGATCGTCAAGAGTAAGTCACGTTCGTGTAGCATATTTTTGTGGCTGGCAGCTTCTCGTTGTGTTTACATTGTTGTGGTCGTGATCTCGAACCTATGGGGAGCTAACTCATCACGTTTGTGGGGGAAGATCGCAATCGCATAGTGGATGGTCAGGCTGGGAAGGCCAGAAGCTTTAGCCTTTGCGTTCGCGGAAGAGCATCGCGTTCGCATATGTTTTGAAGTATTGGCGCATTGTGTTCGCGTAGTGCATTTCTTGGGCAATGCTGTTTCTTTTTCGTGATTGCGATGTATTTCACGTGGCCACAATGTGTTTCACCGGCAGAACTTATATAGTACTCTATTTCGAGAGTTTTGTTATTTTATCACATTTTGAGTTAGAGAGCTCGATTTTAAGCGATTTTGGAGGTGATTTTTACGATTTGGATTGGGGTAAGTATTCTTGACTTGGATTTGGTTATATTTCATGATTCCATCCTAATTTTTAGCATTTAATTTAAATTTGAGAAATTGGAAATTTTAGTAAAACAAAGAAAAGCTTTTCTAAAACATAAATTGATGATTTGATGGGCGATCGGAGGTTGAAATTGGATAATTTTGCTATGGTTGGACTCGTATCAGAGTGGGTATATGGATTTTGTGAGTTTTGTCAAGTTTTAAAGTGCGGACTCGGGATTGACTTTTTGGGTTGACCTTTTGGGTTTCATTAAATATCAAAGATTTGTTATCCAAAATTATTTATGTGGTTTTTATTTATAATATTAAGTTATTTCGGCTCGATTCGATCTGTCCGGAGGTTGTTTCACACGGGAAGTGCTTCTTAGAATTGATTTAGCTTTTTTGAGGACAGTATCTTGCCTAACTTTATGAGGAAAAAATTACAACATAGTATTTGGTCTTATATTATTTGAATTATATGAAAGATGTGTGCACGAGGTGACGAATATGTACCCCGACTTATATATGGAAATTGACCTTAGGTTATTAATATGCTTTTAATTGAAGTTATTGATATTTTGAATATCTTTGATTGTCATGTTATTTTTCGTACTATTTTGTTGTTGAAATTCTTATGTACATTATTATTGAGATGGGCTATGGTTTATTGTGATATTGCTATTGTTGTTTTGGCAATATTATGGCATATGTGGATATTGTGGGGATTGATTATTATTGTGTGGAGAATAAGGGTAGCATTAAATCACTATTGTTGATTGTGTGTGGTAATATGAGTGGTTATTGTGTTATTGTCTGGGATGAAGGATATGGTTAGCTATTATGTTATTTTTGGGCGGAGCAATACGGGTGAATTTTGTATTATTATCGGGGCAATGATACAAATAGTTATTATGATATTGTCAAAGAGGGAGATTTGGGTGGCTATGTAGGGATGATATGTATTGACCTAAGGGCTTGTTGTTGTTGAAAAAGGGTATTATACCTTGTGCATATGACTTTCTTGTGTGTGTCATAAATATTAAATTTGTTATGTTGTTCCCAATATACTATTTGGTGCTTCTGATATTACTTGATGATGTGAGTTTTTCTAGTACACTTGCACATGTATACACTGTAACATGTCATTTATACTAGTTTAGGAGGATGAAACTTGATGTTCATTGATAATGTACTCGTATTCTTGTATATTTGTTTCCTTTGTGATTGATTGGGACTGGTAGCCTATGACCATGTTGGGCAGATTATGATATTGAGCTTGTGACCACGCAAAGCAGATTATGGTATAGAGCTTGTGACCATATCTGACGGATTGTGATATAGAGCCTATGATCACGCCGGTCCGATTGTAAACATGATTTGTCCGTGCAGTTGATATTATTGGCACGTGTGTTGTCTGTGCGATTGATATTTTTAATACCTGATGAGTTGTCTGTGCGGTTGTCACTTATATTATGCCTCGAGCACTTGGTCATGAGAGGGGCATTGGTAATGCAGCACGAGGTGCCATGTATATGAGATTCGTGATTCGTGACTTGAGATTGGTGGTTGTAAGGTATGGTGCCTCGAGGTGACTCTTGTTGTAAGTTGTTTATCTTGAAAATGGTAATTACAATTAGATTTGATTTTGTGGTTCTAAAATATGTGAATGTATTTTTATGCTAGTTGTTTAGGCAATGGATGCTAAATGAGTGATTAGAAAATAAGATAAGAGCTTGTAGATAGTATAATGACCGAACTGAATGGCTGGAAATTGGGTTCTCGAGCTGGCATATACGGGCCTTGAGGTCGAGCTGGATACTCGGCTAAGAGCAATCGAGGGGTGATTAACAGTTATGATAGCTTTTATGGAAGCCTTTTGTGATCAATAATGAGCAATAAATGAAGAATAATAAGTAGAACACAACGGATATAAGCAATAAACGTAAGTAGTAAGAGCAAGAGAATATTTTAGGTTAGAGAGTAGAGAGAATATTCTTGTGTATTCAATATTGAGTATTAGATCCCCTATAAAATGACAAGGATTCCCATTTATATATGAGGGGGAATCCCAACAAAGTACAAAAAAAATTTATTACGAAGATATGGGGCTGCTACAACCATTTAAAGCCTTGATTCGAGTCTGAACTAGCTCACTAGACTTTGCCAACTCTAGTTTCACACCTTGGGAACTTCCCACTTTTTCATCATCGATCTGTATTACCCCGAGGTCGGACATTGACAGCCCCTCGGGTGTGAATCCCGACCATAGCATTGAGCTTTTGACAAAATGCTTATGAGGCATCATATTGATCGAAAATTGTACCCTCCAATTTTAGCGTATACAGATAGTCCTTGCCTTTCTTAGAGTAAAACGATAAGAAATGAGTTTGATATCTATCTCTTCGAACATCCCGCGATGATGTCATACTTATTATATAAGCCTTTGTGAAAATTGATAACTGAGGCGACCGGTCTTTCGAGAATCATTCAGTGTACCACCGATTCATATTCTCTAAAGTGATAATATCGTCACCGGTCCAGTTCCCAAAATGCATTGATTGCGCCTGTCGGTATGTCTTTCAAAGATATTAATTTGGTTACGCTGCCACCCTTTCTATAAACCGAATCCTTCTTGAACCAATACATCATTCAAATGTTCTTCAACAACCTTTCTTCTCTTTATTCTCATACATTGTTATTTTCCATATTTGAGGCCCGTGGCCTTAAGGTTACATGGCAGTGTTCTCATCAGTTGTGCCATGACATTTTTCCATAGCTTTCCCTTCCAGAGCAAGATTGTACTGGTTTGTTGTTGTTGTTTTTGTTGCCCCGAGGTAATAAGATATAAAGCTCAAATTATCTTTGCATTAAAGGATATGTGGACCACGAACTTCCACTCATCTCCCCTAATTACTCGATGCATAGCCTCGCTCCTTTTTATTTCCACGGAGTGAGGTGGTACAATCTACTAAGTGTTGCATCCCGCAGCAGTGCAATGTCTCAAGATGTGGCTTCACAATAGTGGCGCTGGCGAGACCCATACTCGCCAAAATTTTCATCCAGTCACTTTTTCATATTTTTTTGCTTCTTCTTCATCTTTTACTGATGCTTCTTCCTTGTCCTTGAAGACGCCGTTGGGAAGGCCGAGATGAGGCCCCGAGGGAATGGTTCTTGAAGACATTGCCCCCGAGGATGTACCCCGGAGAGCAGATTTGTCTTGTTGATGTTATATACATTTTTTTCTTTTACTTTGGCTTCTTTGTTTCTGTGTAAGGACCCTTTGTGGGCTTTGGTAATCGTGTGTAAGGACTCTTCGTGGGCTTTTGTAATCATCGTTTCCTAATGAAGAAGTGTTTTTTTAATTTTATACCTGATTTATGTTGGATTTCCTTTTACTTGCATTTATGAAGCATCTTAGTGCATGATTCTTCCGATTGGTCCGAATGTCGGGCTCGGGTGTCGGTGTTTCCCTGGTCCTTGATCGGTCAATAAAATATCCTGTGGAGCCCTTTTTCGTTCCTCGGACTAGGCTCGGATTGAATTAATACGAGCTTTGGCTGTCAGGACCCCCGACTTCAAGTTGAATGAGAGCAGGGCTTCGAATTGTTTGGACGAAACTTGGCCTTTCAGACCTCGTTGATGGCCCTCGAGGGGGGATTTTCTCGGATATCCGAGACTAAATATAGCCCTTAGGATTTTGAAGCAGTCCTCGGGTGAGAGTTCACTCAAGCTTGGGCGACTTGAAAACTTGTTTTGAACTTAGAGCGAAGATAGACTTAAGGTGTTATGGATAGATCCTGAATGGAGACACGCCTGGACTCGGATAGTCCATGGATTAAAGTAACTAATAGGGTTTTTGACTTGATCCGAAGGTGATAAATAGCCCTAAGAGTTTATTAGTCATCTTTGAGTGTGCACTGGCTTGAGCTTAGGTAGCTCGAGGGCCTGAGTATCGGGTAAATGACTCATATTTGTTATAGAAGAAATCTTTGAGGTAGGGTACCACCTCGAGGTTAGGCTCGTGTGAATAGATTTTATAGCTCATCTTCTTTTTGACAGAAGTCCTCGAGATCGGGTACCATATCGAGGCTTGTAATGATATTAATTTCTCCTTAGAGCCCATCTTCTTTTTGACAAAAGTCCTCGAGATCAGGTACCATCTTGAGGCTTGTAATGATATTAATGGCTCCTTAGAATATATCTTCTCTTTGACAGAATTCATCGAGATCAGGTACCATCTCGAGTCTTGTAATGATATTAATGGCTCCTTAGAGCCTATCTTATCTTTGACAAAATTACTCGAGAATGGGTATCATCTCGAGGCTTGTAATGATGCGGGGGTCTTTGATCCCCAAGGTGTCGTTCGGCAGCATTAATTGCATGACATAGTTATGAAACGGCCAAGGCAATCCTGTTGGTACATCTTCCCAAAATGAAAAATGACTTAGTCAGCATTTTTAATTGGCGGAGGCAGGCAGATATTCAATACTCTCTCCATATATAGAGTTGTCTTTCCTCCTTTGAGGATCCCTCTATTTTGGGTAGTTACCCTCCTTTATAAAGTTCTTCTTTCCTGCGTCAGGTCCTTCACCATTTTAGCTTTCAAGCCCTCGCTTAAATTCCCGCTCCAATTCCTTAGTTTTACCATAGTCATGGCTGCTACGCCAGGGTCTGCTCGTCAAGGAGAAGAGAGTTCTATCTCTGGTTCCTGCCTGGTTGGTGGTACGTTGTTGGTTCCAGACGAGCCAACCTCTGGACATTTTGTTTTGAGGGAGGACTTTCTGTCGGAAAAACCTCCCAATGTTCGGGGTTTTTGGGAGTTCTCCTCAAAGTTTATTTCTTTAATAGGAGAGGGTCACCTTGAGTTGGTGAGGAAAAGATTGTGGATGGAGGGAAAAGGTAGTACTGCGGGTACCTTTCCCAAAAGAGTGTATTACGCATCACGTCGAGGGGTTTCTGAACGTATGCACATACCCTATTATATTGGCCCCCCCCATATAGGGTCGTGCTTGACTTCTGTCACAAGTACCTGGTTACCTTGGCACAGGTTCATCCGTCATTTTGGAGGATAGTATTGATGATGAGGTTCTTTGCGAAAGAAGCAGGGCTTGAATTCACTCTTAGCCATCTCATCAGGCTGTACCAGCCTTTTAATCATTGAGGTCTGCTAACCCTACGATACCGATGCACCACACCTTTTGTGGTTGATGATGAAAAAGATGGATATTGGGGATGGATCGATCGATTCGTCCGAGTACGGACTATTGATATTATCCCTGTGGAATTTCTTCCATTTCCTGAGGAATGGAATTTAGCACGTAAGTGGTACTCCTGAGCCTTCGTAATTTTGCTTAACGCGGAGGCGGACTCCATAAATGCGCCTTTCTTTCCATTTTTACAGCAATTTCATGGATTTCGTGCGAGGTCCCTAGCCTGACAGATTAAGCTAGGAAGCTGGCGACCCACTCGACGTATAATGACCGTAAGTGGCGAGCTTTGTTTAAGGGAATATGGGAGGCAAAACACCATGGTACATGCTATACGATTTCCTCCTTTTTTGAAAGTCACTTTATTTTTACACGAACTAACTCCATCATCGCATGCATTGGGGAGTTCATTGAGGCGAGATCGTGCCCTCTAGGAGAGGGAGAAGGATTGTTGGCATTATTGCTTGGGGTAGTAATAATAATAAAAATAGTAGTAATAATAATAATAATAATAATAATAATAATAATAATAATAATAATAATAATAATAATAAGCGAAAAAGGCCTTCATAGGGCGATGGTGATTATGACGAGACGAGTTCAGCCCGGAGGCTCAAAGAGGTGTATCAATCGAACCCTCGACGCCTGGGATTTCTTGTTCTAGAAAAAAGAGGGGTCGCATATATCGGGCGATCGTATCCCAACCGGGGGCGGTTCAATCAGGATAGACGGAGCCAGACCAGTAGATGTACGCTCAACTTTCGAGGAAGCTCAGTGTTGATACACAATGTTTTCCCAAAATATTTTATAATTGCATATATACCTTCAAAATCATGCGTTAAAAGCAATTGGTATTTTTTTTTATAATTTTCCTATATTTTTTATTAATTTATCTAGGATTTTATTCCCAACAAATAATTACAAAATGGCATTACAAATGATTTCAAAAGCATCTCCTCATTTAATTTATTATTTATGGTCCTATTTAAACCAAATTATTTCATAATTAGCCAAATTGGCATCTTTTGTCTATAATTGCAATAACTTTGCAATTATAGACCAATCATATGATTTTATACTATTTTTAATCGAAAATTAAGCATTTGTATTTTTAAATACTTGTGAGCACGTGATTTTTTCCTCATAGGAATTACTCCCACAAAAATCAAAACAAAATGTTTGTTTTTATTGTGAATTTTTGTGATATTTTGGTTATTGTTTGCATTTGTGTATGCACGTTTATTTGAGCAAATTAATGAAACTATACAAAAATAAGTTACATTTGTATTTTAGGATTTAATTTTATAATTAGGGTTAATTAAGCAAGTGTTTGTTTTACAAAAATAAAAAGAAATCACAAAAAATAACATACTTCGCATTTTAGTGTTTAATGTCAAATTGAGTAATTTTCTTTTAAAATTAGTATTTAGTTATTTTGTGAAAATCACTATTTAGAGTTAATTAGTATTTAGGATAATTTGATCAATAATTAATCTAGGTTTATATTTTTATTTTAGCTAGAATTTTAGGAAATAAAAGAAAAGAGAAAAGAATTAGAAGAAATCAGATTGGGCCGTTGTTAATTTAAATCAACCAGCCCAATACCCGTCCCCACCTAGCCTGCTACCAGCGAAACCAAACGACGTCTTTTGGGCGTGATTTGATCTGAACCGTTCGTTTTATTTTGATCACACGATCCAAAGACGTCCTCATAACCCGATCCTCGCCCGACGCACTCCCATCAAGGACTGATCTGGTCTCAAAGACGTCTAAACGACGCCATCTCATTTAATCAAATGATCCAGGTCGTTGATCTTAATTGATCTAATGACCTGGATTCGTTCCACCCTGTGACGATCCAAAGGGTCATCACCTGTTTCCTCATTCATTCCATGCTTTCAAGGCCTTGAAAACCTCACTTTTATTTGGCTCGATTTGCATGTGTAGTCCGGGCGTGTAGCCAGAAGGCTTAAATATGAATTCTGTGAAAAATATGAAGAATTTTGATATTAATATGATTAAGGTTGACTTCGGTCAACATTTTTGGTAAACGGACCCGGACCCATGATTTGACGGTCCCGAAGGGTCCGTAGAAAAATATGGGACTTGGGCGCATGCCCGAAATCGAATTCCGAGGTCCCAGGCCCGAGGAATGAATTTTTCCATGGAATTATTTTCTGAAAATGTTTAAGGAAAATGAAAATGAAATTTGATCAAAAAGTGATGGTATCAGGCTCATATTTTGGTTCTGACGCCCGGTACAAGTCTTAAATATATGTTAAGTGCTTTCTGTAAAGTTTGGTCGAAATCAGACGTCATTTGACGTGTTTCGGACCTAAATAGCTAAAGTGGGAAGTTTATGAAGTTTGAAATGAAAATGATGATTTTGAGGCTTGATTCATTGATGTTGATGTTATTTTGGCAATTTGATCGTACGAGTAAGTCCGTAGGATGTTTTTGAGGTTGTGTGCATGTTTGGTTTGGAGGCCCGAGGGCTTGGGTGAGTTTTGGATAGGCATCGGATTGCATTTCTCAATTTTGTGAAATCTGGTATAAGGCTTCTGTGATTTTCGTAATTGCGATTGAAATTCTAGCAAGTGCGAGCTAGTGGTCATCGCAAATGCGATGCAATATTCGCAAATGCGAAACCTGGCCTCCAGCATGATGATCGCAAATGCGATAGTTTAGCTCGCATTTCCCAAATCTGGACTGTCGCAAATGCGATTTGCAAGGTCGCAAATGCGAATCTTATGTAGCTAGAGTGAGTTCGCAAATGCGAACTAGAATCTCGCATTTCCCAAGCCTACTGGGTTCGCAATTGCGATCTCAGGTTCGTAATTCCCATATCTGCAACCTGCAATTTTCATACTTACACGATTTTAAGCCTCATTTTTTTCATATCTCTCAAACCCAAACACCCATTGGCGATTTTTCAAGAACCCTTCCTTCTCCAATCCATTTGTAAGTTGATTTTCACTTAATTTCTTCAATCTGTAACATCATTTATCATGTTTTCATCTTAAAATAAAGGTTTTTCATGGGTGAAAATGGGGATTTCTTGTAGAACCTAGGTTTTTTTAAAATTGGGGATTTGGACCTCAATTTAAGGTCCGATTTCAAAATAAATCATAGATATGAACTTGTGGTGAAATGGGTAACCAGGTTTTGGTTCGAACCTCGGGTTTTGACCACATGGGCCCGGGGGCATTTTGGGAATTTTTGAGTAAAACTTTGGGAAATTCATTTTCATGCATTCAAGTTGATTCAATTAGTATTTGTTGATACATTCAAGTAATTTGTGACTAGATTCGAGCGGTTTTGTGGTGAATTCGAGGGGTGAAGCTATGCTAGAGGCTTGAGTGGATTTTTAGAGCATTTGAGGTAAGTGTTTGATCTAACTTTGGCTTGAGGGAATAGGATTAGAGTGTTATTAATTGTTAATTGCTAAATGATCAAGTACGGTGGGTAGGCATGGTGACGAGTATCTATACACCAATGTCTAGCATGACCGTGGGTCTTTGTTGGTACTTGTTTTGGCATACTTTGGGACTCTTCCAAGCTAATTAATGATTTTCTACACATCGTGAAAAGTTTGAGGTTAAATTATGAATTGTTAATTCTTTGGAGCGTTAGCTCAAACGATAAATATACTATCGAGTAATAAAGGAAAGAATTGGGAAGAGATGTGATTATCTCCCTTGTCGGAATGTGTAAGTTGTTGTCATTTCTCCCTTGCCGAGATTTAGTTGTTTAATTGTGTTTTTCCCTTGTCGGGACATTTCTTGTTATTATTTTTTCCCTCGCCCGTTTGGTTGTGATTGCTGTTTGGGTAAGGAAGAGTGATGATGCACAAAGGGTCATTCCGTGCCATTGTTGATTATATTTGCACAAAGGGTCATTCCGTGCCATTGTTGATTATATTTGCACGAAGGCTCATTCCGTGTCATTGTTGATTATATTTGCACGAAGGGTCATTCTGTGCCGTTATTGATTATATTACGCACGATGGGACATTCTGTGCTCTGATTTGACTATAATTGCACAAAAGATCATTCCGTGCCATGAAATGAGAGTTATGTGAGGAAAAGAACGAAGGGTGATTCCGTGCATCTTATTTGATTGACTTGGGTGAGGATGAGAGTAAAAGAATGAAGGTTGATGCCGTGCAACTGTTGGATTTCCTGTTCTTTGTTAATTATTGTTATGCCCTGTTTCTTATTTAAGTTGATGACTTTTATATCCGGATTGTACTCCCCCACAGCATGCTTCCCTCCCTTTTAACTTTTTAGTTTTGGTATTCTTTCCTTTCATTGCAGATATATATATTGAACTGTACGAGTTGATTTGGTAGTCCTGTCTAGCCTCGTCACTACTTCGCCGGGGTTGGGCCAGGCACTTACCAGCATATGGAGTCGGTTGTGCTGATGCTACACTTCTGTGCTTTTTTGCACAGATCGCGGTACTGGAGCAGCTTTTGGACCACAGTAGTAGCACATTGAGTGGGAGTTGACTTTAGTCCAGGGACTACGAGGTTGCCTAGCTGGTGTTCGCAGGCCGGAGTCCCTTTCTATATCTTCTGTTTGTTTTCATTGTACCAAGACATACACATGTATTTTTTTTCTCTATTCAGACTTGTTTGTAGCATTCATTAGTAGTTCGTGAGATAGCGAATCCAGTAATGGGTAGTGAAATGTTAAGTTTCCACATTCTGGGTTTTCAGTGATTTATGTTATAAAACACTTCTGCTCTTATTTAAATGTCTATTATTGTTATTACTGTTGTGATGTTATCCAAAAAGATTTTAAATGCTTGGCTTGCCTAGCTTCGACAGTAGGCGCTATCACGACTCCCGATGGTGGAAAATCCGGGTCTTGACATGTTAGTACCAGAGCACTAGGTTACATAGGTCTCGCCACTCACGGACAAACTTGGTAGGTTCTGAGGGATCGGTACGGAGACGTCTTTATTTATTCCCAGAGGCTACGGAGTTAGGAAAAGTTTCACTTTCGTTCTTTCTTGTCGTGCAATTCTGTTTCTCAAATACTGATTGTCTATCTACTATGTTCTTTCGTAGATGGCGAGAACACGTGCTTTCTTTTTTACCGTGCAGCAGCCCGAGCCCTCAGCAGCAGCCCTTGAGGGGCAGAGACCGAGGCCGTGCCAGAGGCCGAGGCAGGGGAAGAGCTCAGCCTCGGGCAGCAGTCCCAGAGGTGAAGCCTCATATTGACTATGATTACAAGGTTCCAGCCTCAGTAGCTCCGGTGGGCCTAGCTCAGGTCGCAGGAGGGCTCATGGTCAGCCCGGATTTTCAGGACGCTCTAGTCGGATTGGCAGGCTTTATGGAGAGTGTCACTAGAGCGGGTTTGCTGCCAGTAGCACCAGCCACTTCTGAGGCTGGATGAGGGGTTCAGACTCCTGCTACACATACTCTCGAGCAGGTAGCTCCCCAGACTCATGTCCCAGTAGTTCAGCCAGCTATGGCAGCTAAGCCAGGTATTACAGCCGAGGCCGGTGATAGAGCGGCTATGTCTTCGGATGCTTTGTGGAGACTTGATCGGTTCTCCAAGCTCTTCACCACCACTTTCAGCGGTGCTTCATCAGAGGACCCATGGGATTTCTTATTCAGTTGTCATAAGATCCTTAGGACCATGGGTATAGTGGAGACCAATGGGGTCGATTTTGCCACCTTCCGGCTTGCAGGATCCGCCATGACTTGGTGGAGGGATTATTGCCTATCTAGACTAGCAAGGTCTCTAGCTTTGACATGGGATCAGTTTGCGGAGTTGTTTTGGAGAAGTTTATCCCAGTCACTCAGCGGGAGGCACTTCGCAGGCAGTTTGAGCGCCTCCAGCAGGGCTCCATGATAGTTACACAATATGAGACTCGATTTATTGACTTGGCACGCCATGCTATCGTGATAATCCCCACAGAGCGAGAGAGGGTAAAGAGATTTATTGATGGATTGATTCAGCCGATTCGTCTCCAGATGGCTGTGGGAGCTGGTAGTGATATTTCCTTTCAGGAGGCGGCCAATGCGGCCCACAGAGTTGAGATGGCCCTCGTGCGGGGAGGTGGTCAGATGTCGGATAAGAGGCCTCGTCATTCTGGTAGGTTCACCGGTACCTCGTCTGGAGGTAGGGATTCCTATGGTAGAGGTCATTCACCGAGACCCTTTCAGTCAGTGCTCCAGGTTTCTCATGGTACTCCTGCTAGTGGTAGTTCTCAGCAGAATTATTCTGATTAGCAGCCCATCAGTGCACCTCCACTTCAAAGTTCCTGGGGAGGACATTCAGGTCAATGGGGCCAGCAGTCGAAGCAGTAGAGAGCTTGTTATGGTTGTGGTGACCCCGGTCACATTGTCAGGTTTTGCCCTCGAGCCTTAGTTAGCTCTCAGCTGCAGGGTCCTCACCCCATGATTCAGGCATCAGGTGATCATAGAGTTGGAGGTAGAGACCGTAGAGGTGTAGCTCGAACCGGTAGAGGTAGGGGTCAGCCAGTAGCCGATCGTCCTAGAGACATGGTTTAGGGAGGTGGGGCTCAACCCCGGTGTTATGCTCTGCCAGCTAGGCCAGAGGCTGAGTCTTTAGATGCTGTTATTACAGCTACTATTCTGGTGTGTGATAGGGATACTTCAGTGCTATTTGATCCTGGGCAACGTATTCATTTGTGTCGTCCTATTTTGCACCCTACTTGGCTATACCTAGTGATGCTTTGGGTATCCCTGTATATGTATCTACACTAGTGGGTGATTCTATAGTGGTCGACCGTGTTCATCGTTCTTGTGTGGTAGTATTTGAGGGTCTTGAGACTCATGTTGATTTGTTTCTTTTAGACATGGTGGATTTTGATGTTATATTGGGGATGGATTGGTTGTCCCCATATCATGCTATCTTAGATTGTCACGCCAAGAACGTGACCTTGGTTTTGCCAGATTTGCCCCGATTGGAGTGGAGAGGGACCCCAGGACATGCCACTCACAGTGTTATTTCCTATGTTAAGGCTCGACGCATGGTCGAGAAGGGGTGTTTAGCTTACTTGGCATATGTTTGGGATTCCAGCATAGAGGTTCCTTCTATGGAGTCTGTTCCTATTGTTTGGGAGTTCCCAGAGGTTTTCCTTAAGACGTGTCGGGTATGCCGACCGACAGGGATATTGATTTCTGTATTGATTTGGCCCCAGGGACGCAGCCCATTTCTATTCCGTCGTATCGCATGGCCCTACCAGAGTTGAAGAAGTTAAAGGACCAGTTACAGGATTTGCTAGAGAAGGGCTTTATTAGGCCTAGTGTTTCTCCTTGGGGTGCGCCGGTGTTATTTGTGAAGAAAAAGGATGGGTCGATGAGGATGTGCATTGATTACCGACAATTGAACAAGGTGACGATAAAGAACAAGTATCCACTTCCAAGGATTGATGATTTGTTTGACCAAATTCAGGGTGGAAAGGTGTTCTCAAAGATAGACTTGAGATCTGGCTACCATCAGCCGAGGATCAGGGCGTCTGATGTCCCTAAGACTGCATTTCGTACTCGGTATGGGCATTATAGTTTTTGGTCATGTCATTCGGGTTGACCAACGCCCCAGCAACATTTATGGAGTTGATGAACTGAGTATTCAAGCCTTATCTAGACTTTTTCATGATAGTCTTTATTGATGATATTCTGGTGTACTCCCGCAACCAAGAAGAGCACGAGCAGCACCTCAGAGTGGTTCTTCAGACTCTGAAGGATATTCAGTTGTATGTTAAGTTCTCAAAGTGCGAGTTCTTATTGAGTTCGGTTGCATTTCTGGGTCATATTGTATCATCAAAAGGTATTCAGGTGGACCCGAAGAAGATTGAGGCAGTCAAGAATTGGCCTCGACTAGCTTAAGCGACCGAGATTCGGAGTTTCTTAGGGTTAGCAAGTTATTACCGTCGGTTCGTGGAGGGGTTTTCGTCTATTGCAGCCCCGATGACCAGATTGACCTAGAGGGTGCCCAGTTCAGGTGGTCAGACGAGTGTGAGGAGAGCTTTCAGAAGCTCAAGACAGCTCTGACTACGACACCGATATTGGTCTTGCCCACAGGTTCAGGGCCTTATACAATTTATTGTGATGCTTCCCGTATTGGGCTTGGTGCAGTATTGATGCAGGACGGCAGAGTCGTAGCTATGCTTTGAGGCAATTGAAGATCCACGAGAAGAACTATCCGGTCCATGATTTAGAGTTGGAAACCATTGTTCATGCCTTGAAGATTTGGAGGCATTACTTATATGGTGTGACGTGTGATCACAAGAGTCTGCAATACTTGTTCAAGCAAAACGAGTTGAATTTGAGGCAGAGGAGTTGGTTGGAGTTGTTGAAAGACTATGATGTTACTATTTTGTACCACCTAGGGAGAGCCAATATGGTGGCCGATGCATTGAGTAGGAAGTCTGCTAGCATGGATAGACTTGCTTATGTTCCGGTCAGCCAGAGACTGCTTGCTTTGGATATTCAGACTTTGGCCAATCGGTTTGTAAGGTTGGACATTTCTGAGCATAGTAGAGTGTTAACTTGCACGGTCACTCGTTCTTCGTTATTGGAGCGTATTCATGATCGGCAGTTTGATGATCCTCATTTGTGTGTCCTGAGAGATACGGTGTAGCGTGGAGGTGCCACGAAGGTGACTTTAGATGATGATGGTGTTTTGAGATTGCAGGGGCGAGTTTGTGTGCCCAATGTCGATGGGTTTCGAGAGTTGATCTTAGCAGAGGCCCATAGTTCGCGGTATTCTATTCACCCGGGCGCCGCAAAGATGTATTAGGACTTGCGGAAGCATTATTGGTGCCGTAGGATGAAGAAAGACATTGTTGCATATGTGGCTCGGTGTTTGAATTGTCAGCAGGTCAAGTATGAGCATTAGAGGCCTGGTGGTGTGTTTCAAAGGATCGAGCTTCCCGAGTTGAAGTGGGAGAGGATTACCATGGATTTCGTTACTGGACTTCCGGTGACTCGGAAGAAGTTTGATGCCATTTGGGTCATTGTTGATAGGCTGACCAAGTCAGTGCATTTTATTCCTGTTGCAGCCACCTATTCATCGGAGAGGTTAGCTAAGATCTACATCCGAGAGATTGTTTGCCTTCACGGAGTGCTGATATCTATCATTTCGGACCGGGGTACACAGTTTACCTCGCACTTCTGGAGAGCAGTACAGCCTGAGTTGGGCACCCAGGTTCAGTTGAGCACAGTGTTCCATTCTCAGACGAACGGTCAGTCCGAGAGGACTATTCAAATATTGGAGGATATGCTCTGAGCCTGTGTCATTGATTTTGGAGGCTCGTGGGACCAGTTTTTGCCTTTAGCTGAGTTCGCCTACAACAACAGCTACCATTCCAGCATTCAGATGGCTCTATATGAGGCGTTGTATGGTAGGCAATGTCGGTATCCAGTCGGATGGTTTGAGCCTGGAGAGGCTCGGTTATTGGGTACAGATTTAGTCCAGGAGGCCTTGGATAAGGTCAAGATCATTCAGGACAAGCTTAGTTCGGCTTAGTCGCGGCAAAAGAGTTATGCGAATCGCAAGGTTCGAGATGTAGCTTTCATGGTTGGTGAGCGAGTATTGCTCCGTGTATCGCCTATGAAGGGCGTGATGAGATTCGGGAAGAAGGGCAATCTTAGCCTTAGGTTCATTGGCCCATTTAAGATTCTAGATCATGTGGGAGAGGTGGATTATAGACTTGCCTTGCCACCTAGCTTGTTAGCCGTATATCCAGTGTTTCATGTGTCTATGCTTCGGAGGTATCACAGCGATCGTACCCACATGTTAGATTTCCGCACTATCCAATTGGACAAGGATCTATCCTACGAGGAGGAGCCGGAAGCTTTTAGATCGATAGGTTCGACAGTTGAGATCGAAGAGTTTTCCTTCAGTGCGTGTCTAGTAGAGAGGTCAGCCTCCTAAGTCATCGACCAGGGAGTCCGAGTCTGATATGCGGAGCCATTACTCTCATCTATTTCCTGACTCAGGTACTTCTTTCTTTTGTCCGTTCGAGGACGAACAATTGTTTTAGAGGTGGAGGATGTGACGACCCAAAGGGTCATCACCTATTTCCTCATTCGTTTCGTGCTTCCGAGGCCTTGAAAACCTTACTTTTATTTGCCTCGATTTGCGTGTGCAGTCCGGGCATGTAGACAAAAGGCTTAAATATGAATTCTGTGAAAATTTTGAAGAATTTTGACATTAATATGATTAAGGTTGACTTCGGTCAACATTTTTGATAAACGGGCCCGGACTCGTAATTTGATGGTCCCGGAGGGTCCATAAAAAAATATGGGACTTGGGCATATGCTCGGAATCGAATTCCGAGGTCCCAGGCCAGAGGAATGAATTTTACCATGAAATTGTTTTCTCAAAATGTTTAAGGAAAATGAAAATGTAATTTGATCAAAAAGTGATGGTATCGAGCTCGTATTTTGGTTTCGACACCCGGAACAAGTCATAAATATGAGTTAAGCGCTTTCTGTAAAGTTTGGTTGAAATCAGACGTTATTTGACGTGTTTCGGACCTAAATAGCTAAAGTGGGATGTTTATGAAGTTTGAAATGAAAATGATGATTTTGAGGCTTGATTCATTGATGTTGATGTTATTTTGGTGACTTGATCGTACGAGTAAGTCCATAGGATGTTTTTGAGGTTGTGTGCATGTTTGGTTTGGAGCCCCGAGGGCTCGGGTGAGTTTTGGATAGGCATCGGATTGCATTTCTCAATTTTGTAAAATCTGGTATAAGGCTTCTGCGATTTTTGCAAATGCGAGCTAGTGGTCATCACAAATGCGATGCAATATTCATAAATACGAAACCTAGCCTCCAGCATGATGATCAAAAATGCTATTGTTTAGCTCGCATTTCCCAAATATGGACTGTCACAAATGCGACTTGCAAGGTCGCAAATGCGACTTGCGAGGTCGCAAATGCGAACCTTGTGTAGCTGAAGGGAGTTCGCAAATGCGAACTAGAATCTCGCATTTCCCAAACCTACTGGGTTTGCAATTGCAATCTCAGGTTCGCAATTCCCATATCTGCAACCTGCAATTTTCATACTTACACAATTTTAAGCCTCATTTTTTCCATATCTCTCAAACCCGAACACCCATTGGCGATTTTTTCAAGAACTCTTCCTTCTCCAATCCATTTGTAAGTTGATTTTCACTTAATTTCTTCAATCTTTAACATCATTGATCATGTTTTCATCTTAAAATTAAGGTTTTTCATGGGTGAAAATGGGGATTTTGCGTAGAACCTAGGTTTTCTTAAAATTGGGGATTTGGACCTCAATTTGAGGTCCAATTTCAAAACAAATCATAGATATGAACTCATGGGGGAATGGGTAACCAGGTTTTGGTTCAAACTTCAGGTTTTGACCACGTGGGCCCGGGGGCATTTTGGAAATTTTTGAGTAAAACTTTGGGAAATTCATTTTCATGCATTCATGATGATTCAATTAGTATTGTTGATACATTCAAGTAATTTGTGACTAGATTCGAGCGGTTTTGTGGTGAATTTGAAGGATAAAGCTATACTAGAGGGTTGAGTGGATTTTTGGAGCATTTGATGTAAGTGTTTGATCTAAGTTTGGCTTGAGGGAAGAGGTTTAGAGTGTTATTAATTGTTAATTTCTAAATGATCGAGTACGGTGTATAGGCATGGTGACGAGTATCTATACACCGGTATCTAGCATGATCGTGGGTCTTTGTTGGTAGTTGTTTTGGCATACTTTGGGACTCTTCCAAGCTAATTAATGGTTTTTTACACAATATGAAAAATTTGAGGATAAATTATGAATTGTGAATTCTTTGGTGTAATGACCCGACCGATTGTTTTGAGTACTAGCACTCCGTTCAGCAGTCGAAGGCCATGAACAGCTTCATTTCAGTTAATATGACTTGTACGCGTGGTCGGAATTGAATTTCGAGAAGTCCAGAGTTGATTTGGGAAGAGAATTCTCATTTTAGAAGCTTAAAGTTGAAAGAATGAACTATGATTGAATTTTGAGTAGACGGCCTTGGAATCAGGATTTGAAGGTTCCAGCAGGTTTGTATGATGATTTCGGACTTGGGCGTATGCCTGGTGCGGGTTTTGGATAACCCGGGAGAGTTTTGGCGTCTATTGTGGAAGTTAGCATTTTAGAAGAAATTTCATAAGTTTGGCTTGGAGTGCATTTCAGTGTTATTGATATCCGTTTGGGATCCTGAGACTGTGAATAGCTCCGTATAGTGATTATGGAGTTGGGGGCGCGATCGGAAGTGAATTCGGAGGTCCGTAGACCATTTTGAAGCCATTTGGCTAAAGATAGAAAGTTAAAAGTTTTTTGAGAGTTTGATTGGGGGGTTGACTTTTTGATATCGGGGTTAGAATCAAATTCGGGAAGTTAGAGTATGACCATAATGTCAAATACAACTTGCGTGCAAAATTTGAGGTCAATCGGACGTGATTTGGTAGGTTTAAACATCGGAAGTAGAAGTGGAAAGTTCAAAGTTCATAAAGTTTGGATTGGAGGTCGTTCGAAGATTTTGTCATTGTTTGATGTGATTTGAGGCCTCAAAGAGGTCCGTAATGTGTTTTGGGATTGGTTGGTATGATCTGTTGGGGTCCCGGGGGCCTCAGGTGGATTTCGGGTGGCTAGCGGATCGAATTCGGAGTTTGAAGAAGGGTTGGGCTGCTGGTATCTTGTATTTCTGCTTCTGCAGAAATGGAACCGCAGAAGCGGCCCTCGCTGAGCCGATAATTGGACCGCAAAAGCAGTTTTGGCCATCAGTGAAGAGGACCGCAGATGCGGTCGAGTAGCCGTATAAGCAGAACAGCACCTACAGTCGGTGAGTCGCAAAAGCGGAAGGGGTAGCCCAGGAGGGTGACCACAGAAGTGGATTTTTGTCCGTATAAGCGGGACCGCAAAAGCGGAAAGAGCTGGGGGCAGATTGTTGTTTTAAAAATCGGATTTTGCCTCATTTCTCTCATATTTTCATGACTTGGGCGATATTTGGGGAGCTTCAAGGGAGGGTTTTCATCTTCAACACTAAGGTATGTTATTCTCACCCATTATGAGTTGAATACATTGATTATGTATGGATTTTAGTATGCAAATGGGTAGGAAATTAAGGGTTAGAGGAAGATCTAGAAAACTAGGGTTCTTGGATTTTGACCATGATTTCGGATATGGAATTGAGAGAAAATTGTATATTTGAGTTCCTAAGGTCATGTGTAAACCTTACCTTCAAGAAATTTCGGATTTCGGGGACGTGGGCCCAACGACATTTTGGTCAACTTCTCATTCGGGGTTAGGAATGGTTATAAATTGAGTTGTAAGGTATAGTTGACCATATATTAATGCATTTGTGTGATCATTGGCTAGTTTTGGCGCATTGTGCATTGGTTCAAGCCTTCGGAAGGATGTAGAATGCTGGTTGCGAGTCTTCGGAGCGAGGTGAGTCTTCTTTCTAATTCTGTGAGGGGGAATTTACCCCATAGGTGAGTAAAATTGTTATATGCTCCTATTTATGGGGGCTACGCACGCACAAGGTGATGAGAGTCCGTGCGTAGCTACTATTATGCTATTGTCCGGGTAGTTAGGACACAAAAACATGTATACGTGGAAGAATTGTGAACGCATTGGTAGCTTGAATTGCTTAACTCACATCGAATTAGTAAGTATATTTCTAAAAGAATTAAACTTCATTTCTTAAATTGTTAAAGGGGAATTGGTTTTATTTGAATAAATATTTACCGATAAGTTCTTATGTGACTGATTGAGCATGTACTTTATGTGTGCCTGCATCACATGGATGATTCTCGAGCCGGATATGTGTTTAATTATGGAACGGGCCGAACGCGTCGGTGATAATAGATGCATCTATGGTTTTGCCGCTCGACC
>MU668406.1:4887-19780 GCA_026770625.1 Nicotiana glauca
ACGTGCAAGTAGAAAAATTAGGGTTAGGGCTACTTAGCTTTCTCGTGTGTCTTTCTTTATTTCTTTATTTCTATCTTTTATTTTCTTTTTTTCATTTTTTTTCTTGTTCTTGATTCTCCGGCATCAGAAGTCCATAAACCCTTTTTCTTGGCTTTTGGACCTTCGAACAGTCTCTTTGAATCTTCTTTTTGTAAGAAAGATCTTTGACAAGGTGGTTTTGGGGTTGGGTGTATTCGCCGGAGTAGGGTTCTGGCGAAACATTTTTTTTATATTCGAAAGGTTTGGGGTTGATTCGAGGAAATCTAACTAGTGGGGGTTGAAGAGGACGATGAGACGGTCATATGGTGTTAATAGCAAACTCTGATTCATAAGTGGTGGTCGCCGGAGTAGGGTTTCGGCGACACCTTTTGGATTATTCGAGGTTTTCTAGGGTTTTTCTGGGGGATCTGATATGGTAAGGTGATAGAGGAGAAGAAATAGGCTCAGGGGTGTTAATGGCTGGCTTATTGACGGAGAGAGTGGACCATCGCCGGTGAAGTTCAGGCGATGTAGAGAGCACATCAGGGCGGCTAGGGTTTTCACTTTAGAGACGAAGGAGTGTATAATGAGATGTATGTAATGTTTTCGTATATTTAACACATCTGATTGATCTGAGACCGTTGGATTAAATGTACCAACGGCTTAGATTCAACTGATCCAATTACGACGCCGTTTCGATTAATTGGTCATTTAATTGTGACCATTGGATGGATGATATCAACGGCTCGGATTGGTTCAAGCGTACGATGTGGTTTTAGTTATTAGGCAATCGTTACTCTGGACCGTTTGATCAAATGAATCGATGGTCCATATTAAATCTCCCCTGGACGGTGTCGTTTTGGTTTATGTATAGGCAGACGGGCTGATTCATTTTTTTTGGGCCTGGTCTTATGTATTAACTCCTTTGGGCTACTGAAATTGTTATTTGGCCTAATTTCTTTGTATTACATATTGTATTTTATATTTGTATTATCTTTTGTATTTTCTTGTATTTTCGTATTATATTTTTTATTTATTTTCTTTTTTGTATTTTTGTATTACTCCTGTATTTATTATTCCTTATATTTTCTTTGTATTTTTCTTTTAATTTTCTAATTTTCTAGAATTCAAGAGTAACTAATTTCTATTTTTTGGTATTTTCTAATTAATACAAAAATGGTATTTTTTTTGATTTTCTTTGCTTTATTTTCCAAACATAAAAATAAATCCTGGTATTTTCACACAATTATCAACAAGTTTCCACACAAAAGTTATTTTTGCATATATTTTTTGGAATAATTTACTTGGGGCAAAAATCACGTGCTCACACGGTCAAATGAATCGTGTCCATGTAGATTACTCGAGACCTAATGACAAAACATGTACACATGAATGATCTATTGAAAGAAGTATTTTTTCCTTGCCAGATGTTCTATGCCTTAGTGAAATTTCTACTTTTCAATTTCATACTTATGATCTATTGCAAAAACTGGCTCAAGCTTCGATCGCAATTAAAGCTCGAACAATCAACCCCGTACTCGAGGACTACCATCCAAAAATCGACATGCTCGATATATTAAACTTCAAGGTTATAAGACCTTAAAAAGGAAATCCTCATTTTTATTGGCCACGACCACCCCACTCGGGGACTGACACTTCGAACAAGGAGTATAATTGAGAAACAAGCCCAGAGGACAAATCTTAATTTAAAGGCTACGGCCAAACTAACACGGCTCGGAGATGTTCGAATTTTGTAATAATATAGGCCTTCAAATATTTTCATAAAATTGGTTAAAAAAGGCTACCTTCGGCAAAATTACAAAGGGTTTCGATAACATCAACCCTCAAAAACCTTAAGGGTACCAAATTGTTCGAACTCTTGAACAAGCTTATGCTAAGGCATAACAAAGTAAAGGGTTTTGATAACACTAACCCTCAAAAATCCTAATGGGTGCAGATTTATCTCATGCTAAGGCATAACAAATTTTTATATGATTAAACTTTTTAAGCCGAAAAGGGAAAAAGCCACTCTTCTGAGGCCATATCGGTCCAATTCAAGATCCTAAGGGCCGTTATATTTTTTGAGTTCGAGAATTCACTCTCACTTAACTAAAACCTAAGGGTCATCATATTTCGTGTTCGACTAAATACTCGCCCGATTATAAAGACTACACTAGTCCGACTTCGATCAAATTTCCCAAGCCTTATAACCTATAAAAAATTTCCAAGACATGGTCAAAATAGAATCTGTATGAGAGAAAAACTGAAATAAAAAGAGAAAAGATATCCTTTATATATAAAAATATTTACATAGATCGATTAGGATCCTACACAAAAAATTCAAAAAAGGAAAAAATCCTAAGTGTCTAATTTCCCTCAGAAGCCAAGACTTCATCGAAATTCCCTCCTCTAGCAGATTCACTCATGTTCCCAAAATCATCATCATTGGAAGAGAGAAAACCTTTTTGCTTTGGCCTCGAGCTCTTTCGCGTTCTCGATCTCAGCAGCAAGGTTAAAGCCACAAGCGTGAATCTCCTCAAGAGTCTCCCTTTGAGACTAGAACTTGGCATGCTCAACAACCCATATGCTCGAGTCTGAGCGGTATCAACAACCTTTTTTTCTCGAACTTGAGCAGCCTCAGCATCAGCTTAGTATATGGCTATGATCGCCTCCGTATCAGCCTTTACCTTTTTTGCCTCAGATGTAACCTTTGCAAGTTTGGCAGCCAACCGAGCCTCGAGCTCCTTAATTTTCTTGGCTCGGGCCAAGCTTTCCTCTTTCATGCTTTGGATTTGATGTTCGGTTGATGACAGTTGGGCTCGATAAGTATCTTTCTCCGAGGCAAGGCGAACCATGTTTTGCTTCCAACCCAAAGTCTTATGCTTCATCATGTTGGCCTCCTCACGAAGCTGGAATTAGGTTAGAATTTTTAACTCGAACTAACCGACCTATCCACCCCCGATCCTTGTCCTCGTCTATGCTTGAGAAAAATACCTTAGTGGCCTGACGTTGAAGCTTTATCAACCCACCTCAAAAAAGACGGGGCCTATATATCCTGATGAGGTGGTCGAAGGTGAACGACATCCCTTTTTTTAATTACAAAAAATCAGACCAAAATGATGATCTGCCATAAAGAAGGGTGGATCTGGCCTAGGGTTATTTGGTATTGGCGGCAGAAGTCGATGATGACGGGATCAACATGGACCAACGTGAAAGGATAAGTGTAAACTCTTAGAAACCCTTTCATAAGGGTAGTGATATTGTTTGCCGTGAAAATGGTAACAACAATTAAATTTGTAAATGGGATTCTAAATATACGTGATCTATCCCTGAGGTAGTTTGTTAGGGAAGTTAGTGCTAAAATGTGAGATAAAATGATAAAACCAAGTTAAGCAAAGCAGTAATCGAACCATTAAGGGGCTGTTGACCGTGCATAAAGCCAGCTAGTAGATACTTCGGGGCCGAGATCGAGCCTATCTTGGGCTATCGAGGGTAGTCAGGAAGGGGATAACAAGTAAGAATATAGCTAAGCAAGGCTTTATATCATCAATTTTAATCAAAGTAATGAAGAGAAAATGAGAAAGTGTTAGACTGCTAAAGCTACCTCAAGGTTGATAAAGATAGACAATTTAGAAGAAAGAGAGGGAGAGAGAAATATTATTGCATTTGTGGAGAAGTGGAGCAACCTCAGTTCCCTACAAGGTAGGACGAGTCCCCTTTATATAGGAGGGGAACTCGACTACAAGTACATGTGTATTAATTGCAAGAGTACAAAGATGGGACAACTTGATACAAGGCGTCACAATAGGCTCTAGATAGACCGGGCCCGTCAGGCGTAGCCATGTGCCTAGGGGACATCCCCTTTTATCCCGACCTCGGACCCTATTTCTTTTGAGTCTAACTTCGACGAGCCCTAAGGCTGAGAACTCGATTACGGCCTTTCACTCTTGGGGTCTCAGGGAAAGTTTCTGAAATGTCTTGATAGCAAAAAATTAAGTCTTATGATTTTGCCGCATACAGATAGTCTCCGTGTTTCCCATGGCGAAGTGATGGGAAATGATTCTGACACTCGACTTCTCGAGCTCATTTTGGCGACATTATGCTAGCAATTGGGATTGCGGTGCAATCTTTTGTAACAGACGGTGTATCTCATAGATCCCTGCTCGATGCCCCGTCGTCTCCGCTCCTCAAGGCAAAAGTACTATCAATGATTTGTTTTTTCAAGGAAGTAGTAATTGCATCCACCATTCAATCTTCTAGAGCCTTGATGAACGTGTCATTTTTTACCCTACAAATGAGGGCATTTTTTGGCATTGTTTTCCCCATCTCAATACTTTCGTTGGCATGCTTTGCTTCTTTCTTCCGATCATCTTCTTTTACCTTTGATCACCATGATGGAAGATTTCTATCTCAAGACTGTTTGGAAGAGTTCCTTCAGACTGCGTTGTGACTTTCTATCTGGGCCTCCCTTCATTGAATATAAACATATTGTTTCGATATTGCTATTGGCCCGAGATTGTGATTGATGGGGAGTATGTTTTCCCTTCGCATATGCGGTTGTTCAAATTATACACCACTGCTCACTCTTCTACCTAGGCCTGGTGTGGCATTTCATCCTTAAGGCTCTTTCTTTCCCAAAGGATAAAAGGGTACCACCGACCGTTGAGGCGGGGGCCCACCGAATCTTCAAGCTTTGGCTTCAGCGAGCCATGTCTCTTTTCTCTGCCTCCTCTGCGTCCCCTTCTTTTCCTTTCCTTCATCTTCCTCGGTAGAGATCCCTCGAGGTATTGAGCTGGGAACCTATGGTAGGCAGAGGTCGAAGGAGTCACCCTCGAGGATCTACGCTCGAGGGTGTGGCTCCCAGGGATGCTGATACCGGAGATGGACTCTCGAGGGCGGATCGGGTGCCCGGCTTTCATCACGTGTACATCCTCCCGTTCCTCTACTTTAGGTGTAGATTCTTGTAGGCCTTTGTAATTTTTATGTAATGACCCTCCGGGGGCTTTGTAATCAAACATCGTGACCCCTTGGGGGCTATTGTAATCTAACCCTTCACAAATAGGAATTTATTTTGCTGACTTCCGCTTCTCTTTTGATGTTTGTATGCTCTTGCACCCTTCGGGGTTTTTGAATGCCTTCTTTTGTTTGTTGGCCATTACAGTCTTCCATGATAGCTTGTCCCGGTCTCTAGCTGATTGACAAGGCTCTTCCCCGACCTTTTTGTCATACTTAGGACCGATGAAGGACCGATCGGATAAGGTCGAGCTGTCGGGGCTTGCTAATTTGTTTGGATATCATGCATCAAATTTCAGGGCCTTTGGGAATGCTACCCCGGATGAAGGTCATCTTCGGGTGCCCCCCGGGGCCCTGTTGATTTTGATGTTGATCACCCTTTTAGAAAGTAAAAGGTTGGCTTTCGTTTGAGGAGTTTGCCTATGTTTAGGCCCTTTTTTGGGACCTCATGGAGCTTCTGTGATTGGGGCTTTCGGGGTTTACTTCTCTGGGGAAGGGATCACGAGCCCAGGCGCTTGCCTTGTTTTGGAGCTTATCATGGCCCTGTTTCTCGGGACCGGGGGCTCCCAATGCGAAATGCTTTCTTGAGCATGGAGATAATATGCATGGCCCGTCTAGTCTTGTAGCTCTTTGGAGGATGTTCCCTGGGTTGGGTATCAAACCGTCGATTTGTATAGAGGTTGTTGGCTTCCTGGAGCTTACCTCTAGCAGGTGACCCGCCGTTGCCTCTTGCATATAAGTAGGGAGGCTTCAGCTTTTTTGCAAGACTTTACTATTTTTGGGTAACTGTTCTTCTATTTTGTCATAGGGCACCCTATCTCTTAAAGTGCGAAAAACGTTTGTGCTTGCCTTTGCTTTATTTTGTTAGTTTTGCCACAGTCATGGCGATTACTTTGGGACCGACATGGCAAAGGGTGGAGAAAGATGTTCCCGATGCTCGAGGGTCAAAGGATTTTGCTCTGGAGATGACGTCCTTGATAAGAGAGGAACACCTTGAGATGGCGAGGCGACACTATGGGTGGAGCGAGGGGGTGACACTGCGGGTGCTTTCCCCGGGTGAAGGCATTGTAGACTTTGCTGATGGGTTCCTGAGTGTGCACCTATACCCTTTTGCATTTTCCCCCCTGATAGGGTTGTGCTTGACTTTTCTTTAAAGTATCGGGTTACTCTGGTGCAGATTCATCCGTCATTTTGGCGAACGGTGTTGATGATGAGATTCTTTGCGGAGAAAGTTGGGCTTGAGTTCACGTTTGATTATCTCGTCAGGCTATATCGGCCTTTTCAACATCGAGGCTTGCTAACCCTGAGGGGTCGTTCACCATCACCCTTTATTGTGGATGATAAGGAGGCCAGAGACCGAGAGTGGGCCAGTTGGTTCATCCGAGTCCGGATGACTGATATTATTCCTGCGGAGTTTCTATTGTTTCCCGAAGGGTGGAATCATGCATGTAAGTAAGGCGCTTTGTCGCTCTTTCAAATTTTGTTCATGGTGAAAATCGGCCAAATAACAATGTTATTTCCCTTGTTGCAGCAACTTTGTGGACGCGGGGCAAAGTCCATGATTTGCCAGGCTGGGTTCGGAGGTTGGTGACCCATTCGTCTTGCTATGAATACAAGTGGCGAGCTATGTCTCGCATCAGGTGGGGAGTAGACCATCAAGGTATGCGCGTATGTTGCTTTTCTCCTGCTGGTGTATGCCCAAGATAACATTTTCCCTTCTCATCTGTATTGGATCCGCTATTTGCAAATGTTGGGTGGTTCCTTAGAGCGAGGCAGCACTTTTCAAGAGAGGAGATGGATTCGTCGGCCTTTGGGCCGAGTGGCAGTAATAAGAGGGACCGGAGCCCACAATACGAAGGAGCCTTTAGTAATGCTGGCCGGGCTCATATTTTTTAGTATGGGGAATCGCCCGAGTCTGCTAATCTCAGAGCGTTTGTTTCCTGGAAAATAGCTCCTTTGAGCGAGCACATTGTGCCCGGGTCCGGTTATTCTAGGGTCGCCGGGGCAGGATCAACAGGAGCATGTTCTGATCTAGAGGAAATCTGCCATCTTCGCTTTGTGGTGAGTTTGTGCATAGTTTTCTTGTATCCCGCATCTTTCTCCTCTAATTGTATCTTTCCTGCGCAGGCCTGTGATAGGCTTAAGTCTAAGCTATTTCGTCAAAAGTCCAAGTTTTAGAGAATTCTGGATTAGGGAGAATCCCTTCGGCTTCTTTGCAAGGAGATGGAAGTTGAGCTGCAGCATTGGCGATATGAAGCGTATCGGAGCTCAAACTATGAGAGCTATTTTATGGAGCAGGTAACTTCCTGTAGTGCGTGCTTCTCTTTTTTATAATTTTAAGGCTAATTTCCTCTTGCCGTATCAGCTGCAGAAAAAGGCAGAGGCCTCGGAGTACCTTAAAGGTGACGTGAACCATGTTAGGGCCACTTGAGAGGAGCTAAGAGCTCAAGTGCAGGCTCAAGCTCTAGAGGAGATGAGCACCTCGGCTAAGATCCCTACCTTCGAGGTCCAACTCAACTTGACCCGTGACAATGCCAAAGTTCAGGCAAATATGATTGAGAGACTTGAGTCTGATCTCTCAAAGGTTAGGGCTGAGATAATTGATGCTCGAGCGGAAGCGACATTAGGCCGAACAATGTTTGATCATGAGATGGAGATTTGCATAAAGGATGTTGCTGACGCTCAATCCGAGTTGAGGCGCACCCTCGATCATGAGAAGAGAATCGTGGAATATATTCGTTGCCGATCTCGGGGAGAGGTATTTGAGGAGGTTAGTGAGAGGGGCTTTATTCTCTCGGAGGAATTGGCTTGAGCAAGGGCGGATGAGGGTGACACTCGGTCACTCCTTGTGGACATTGCGGAGGGCAAACTTGACAAGTTGTAGCCCTTTGGCGTAAAGTATAGATTCCACCATTTTGTAGCTTTGTTTCCGGATCGCGCAGGGCGTTTCTGTAGGTGGAGAATGCTTTTTTGTATGTAATATAAGAAGAATTTTAAAGTTTTTTCCTTTTGTACCTTTTTCCTATCGTCGCTCTCGATCGTGTACACTGGTTTTGGAACTAGTCCCTGAGTAGTGTCACGGCTCGAGCTTCGATTGGCCTTCCAGCTCTGTCCCGCCTGCATGGGCGGAGGGTGTGGAACTTTGTGCTCCTGAACCGAACCGATTTTGCGGGTACGTGTCCTCGAGATTTGTCTTGGCTGACGATAGTATCTTTGGGCCTTTAGGCATATTGTGGATAAATTAGCCTCAGATTCAGTCTCCGAGTTCGGATCCGACAAGATCTTAATATACCCTTAAGCCCGTTCGGGCCGGCAACAATGGTTTTTATTTTCTGCCTTTGGGCGCTTGTCGATTTTCCAAGTCCAATCTCCGAGTCTCATTGCAATTTGATATTTAATTGACCCTTAATCTTTCCAGAGATTTCGGTTGGCGGTAGTGGCATCGACGTCACGCCCTTGGGCGTATCATAATTTTTTGGTCGAGTCTCCGAATCGCGTCGCGACTCGAGTTGTAATCGACCCTCAGATCTTACTGAGTTTTTGGCCAGGGATGATGGATTTTTTATCGTTTGGTCATTAAAACCTTTTAGTATAAGGCCAGAGGCTTTGCTTAGTTAACTATTTTGGATCCGGTCTCCGAATCGGGTTACAATTCGAGCTCACTTTGATCCTCAAGTTGTCAATTTTCAAGCTGGAGATAATGGCTCTTATGTTGTATGGTCGTAGAGACCTTTTGATATGAGGCCCGAAGACTTGCTTAGTCGGCGAAAATGGCTCTTACGTTGTTTGGTCGTAGAGACCATTTGATATGAGGCCTGGAGGCTTGCTTTGCCGGCGATAATAGCTTTTACGCTGTTTGGTCGTAGAGACCTTTTGATATGAGGCACGGAGGCTTTTGTAGCCTTTGCTTCCTCTTGTTAAGATCTTATAGAATATTTTTGCCTGCCCGTTGTCGATTCTGAAAGAACCTCAATTTCAAGTCGTAGTCGGCGATGTTTTGAGCACCTCATAAGGTTCATAGCTCATAGGTAGAGTAGATCGACGCTCTTGCGATTTTCCGAGCCGACGTGGTTGGGACTCATTTTTTGCCTATTAAGGAAAGCCTGATTTTTAACCGGTTCTTTCCGAAGTATATTCGAAGGATTTTTAGCGACAGTCGGGCATCTCCAAGTCGTGTTATTTGGGTTGTATCAGCTATTTTGATCGGAGTCATATGCGTTTGGTTGGGGCCATTTTTGATTCCGAGAGGTAGTTTTAGGCATTTACATCGAGGGTATGCCCTTTAGGGATTCTTACAAATGCGACGTATAGCCTAAACTGTGGGATTTTTCATTCATGTTGAGGTCTTACAATTTTCCATGCTTGTTGAGGTCTTACAGTTTGTGGAGAATAGATCCGGTTGTGCCGAGACTGCCCACTAGGGTCTTACAATTTTGGATTTTCTAGTACGTGGAGATTCGTGGCAGTCTCCGAGTCATCGAGTTGTTTAAGCCTGAAGACCGCTTCTCGAGAGCTCGGAGCTACCTCATAAGGGCTTGCTAAGCCCCGCGTTCCGACCTTGGGGTCATCCGGGTACCGAACTTTTTAAGTCTCCGAGTATTTCGAGATACATCTAGCGGAGAGGTTTTTGCTGTGAATACGCCGAAATAGTCTTCTCCGAAGTGTGGAATGCTTAAAAAATATTCTTTATTGGTTGGAAAAAATATAAGCTATAAATACATGTTGTCCTGTTGTTGTGAGTTTGTCCCACATGGGTGTGATTATCCCATGTGCTTGTATGACTCAACATTGGAACTTTTAGAAGAGAGGATTGCGATCTCGTCGGATCCCCTTCTTGGGGGTGTGCAGTCCTGCTAATAATCTTGTTGGCGGAACCTTCATCATGTTAAAAACCCATTTGAGGAAAAAAAATGCTCGACGGGTCCCGTGGGGGGCCACAGATTCTCGAGTGAGGTTCAGAGCTACCGGATGCCTCGGCTAACTACCTGCATACAATTTAGCAAAAAGAAAAGAAAGGAAACAAAAAGAAAGGGCGGAGTAGTTCTTCCTTTCCGCGAGGTGCGTAGGCGGCATTTCGAGAAGCGAGACCTGCTGCAGCCGTCTTCCATGTTCGGCCAGGCCTTGACTGAAGATGTGGTTATGCTTACCCTTTGACCTCATTCGAGGGCAATGCCAGTGGGGGGTCATATGGTGAGGGATCTCCTCTCGTCGATTGTAGCTAAATACTTTAGCCCTGCGTTTGTCATTGGGTTTCACACTTTTGGCAGAGCAGGATCGGAGTTACCTCCAGGCGATGTATCCGCTGTTGTCTGTATAAAGTGTCAGCACCCTATGGGCTCGATGTATCAGCCTGAGCTCGGGAGGGCTGCGCAGAGGCAAACATCTGGTCGTTATAGCGATTGCCATCAAGAACCTATCAGAGATCCGACACGAGAGAGATGTTGGTCCGGATTGTCCTATCAGCTTCAGCCCGACATCATCGATATAGATTGGCCGAACCACCTCTACTCATAAATATATGTTCTATTGGAAATAAGTTGAATGAAAGAGGGGATTACCAATACGTTAATGCGATGCCGAGGTGGAATCTCGACGTCCTTTTCCTTGAGCGCTAGGGTGTCCTTTTCGAGCATTTTTTGGGACCATCCCTTTCCGATGATGGGCACATGCACTCTACATTCTACGAATCTTTGCGGTATGCCACCATCATTTTACAGCCGTGACGATGCGTCGCGGCTCGTCGGCTCTATTTTGGCCAATCTCCTTCATCATGTGGAGCTGGATCAGGGTCTACTCGCTCAACGACACTTTGTGGTGACCTTTGTTGAATGGCATAGTTGCTACTCTTTTGGGTCTGTGACCCCGAGCATCTCGTGATTGCCGTGGCGGGCCATGGCTTCCTTGGAGGGTTCCCGATTGAATGATCCGAGCCACCTGGAGTTCCTGGCTTTACTTATGGTGACTATTATGCTTGGAACTGCAACATTGAAGTCATGCTCTATTGGGCGAGGTTTCCTTGCTGGCTGTGCCTTGTTGAATCTGGTACCATTGGAGGTTCCTCGAGGGTGTTTTCCTCGGGCTACTGCCTTGTCGTTGCAAGACATGTTGCATCTCAAATCATCTCTTTCATTCGTGCCACATGGAGGATGGCTCCATTCGCTCAGTGTCAGCTTCTTTGCTAGGAATCTACCCGAATAAGCCGAACTGAGGAGGTTCCCGGATGGTCGTCTACGACCCTGATTTGGGACCGGTGTTAGTTTCGGGCATCCGGCCAAGCCTTGGCCGGATATATGACCAAGCTTTGCTTGAAATGTCCTGGAGTCGTGGGTATGCTTTTCTTAGGTTTAAGGCGAAGGTATATGCTGCCCAACTACTCGGGACCGGGAGTGGTCTCGTTTGTCCTATCGAGGAGCGAGATGTGGCTTCCCGCGACACTTTATCTCTTCTCCATTCCGCCTCAGGTGTATTGGGCCCTCTTGGCACTATTTTGATGGCATTGGCGTGTGCTATCGCGGACCGTGCTGGTATCGTGAGCCGGTCCTCAAGGTAAGGTACTGAACAGTGGCGCTGTATCATGGTTTCTTTCGAGGTAGTTTTTTCAAATCTCCTTATCGGGACGGGCTCGAGTTCTCAGTTTTGGAGGTCTCTGTTCCTGGACGAGCGTGCGTAAGTGGTGATGCACCCGTAAGGACTTGAGGTCCTGTGACTCCTAGGGAGTTTCATCGCTTCCAACTTTCGTGAAATGAGTTCCGGGATCATATCTTGGGGAGACGGTTGCTGTAGAAGTTTTCGTGAGCATGATTCAATTCTTTCGATGAGGTCTTCCAACATCCTTATCGCTACAGGGTAGGTTGTCGGTCTGTTGTTGTCTGATATCTCGGGCACTGGCTCAATATAAGGAGATATTTTTGTTACTACCGCATTGGGAGTCTCCAGGCGACTCTGTAGCTAAGCGATAGCCAAATGTTGTTCCTGCAACATTTCAAAAATAATACGTAGATTAACTTCCCGTTCCACCCGGGATGGGATTTTTTGGGCTTCCTGTTGGTCGACGTGCTGTGTGTCATCATTTTTGCGCGAGACTTCTCTGCCCCACTGAGCGCCGTTCAGGCCCGCGTCCGCTCAAAATGATCTAGATACGTTATCGAGGTCCTGGGGTGTTGCGCCAATAATTAGAATGGCCATACTGTTCTTTTTGCGATTTTTGGGGTTATCGTTCTCGATTTCCCTTATCGAGATGGACATCAACCTGAAATTGAAAGATCTTGGGCAAGAAAAGTATGAAAGATATCGTGTGTTCGAGTGACGAAAATAACAAGAGAATAATCACTATTATTTTTAGCCCCACGGTGGATTTCAAACTATTTACCATGAAAGTAGTAACAATAATTAAATTTGAAAATAAGATTCTAAAAATACGTGATCTATCCCCGAGCTAGTTTGCTAGGGTAGTTAATGATAAAGCGTGAGATAAAGTGATAAAACCGAGTTAATCAAAGTAGTAACCGAACCATTAAGGGGTTGTTGCCCGGGCGTAAATCCAGCCAGTAGATACTTCGGGGCCGTGGTTCGAGCCTATCTCGGTCTATCGAGGGTAGTCAGGAACGGGATAACAAGTAAAAATATAGCTAAGCAAGGATCTATATCATCAATTTTGATCAAAGTAATGAAGATCAAATGAGAAAGTGATAGAGTGCTAAAGCGACATCGAGGTCAATGAAGACAGACAATTTAGAAGAAAGAGAGGGAGAGAGAAATATATTGCATTTGTGGAGAAGTGGAGCAACCTCAGTTCCCTACAAGGTAGGGCGAGTCCCCTTTATATAGGAGGGGAACTCGACTACAAGTACACGTGTATTAATTGCAAGAGTGCAAAGATGGGATGGCTTGATGCAGGGCCTCACAGTAGCTTCTAGATAGGCCGGGCCCGTCAGGTGTAGCCATGTGCATAGGGGGATTCCCCTTTTATGCTGACCTCAGACCCTGTTTCTTCCAAGTCTGACTTCGACGAGCCCTGAGGCTGAGAACTCGATCGCGGCCACCCACCCTCGGGGTCTCAGGAAAAGCTTCCAAAATGTCTTGATAGCAAAAAATCAAGTCTTCTGGTTTTGCCGCGTGAAGATATCTTCCTCGGGAGTGGGAATCACCACTTCTTTCTTCTCCAAATGGCAGTCTTTCTTGACCTGCTCAAGGTCGCTCTCAGTTATCGATCGCATGTACCTAGACATTGGCTCACACTGGCTAAGGACAGACGAAGTTTTCTTGACTTTGAAGTTGGAAGAAATTTCACACCCTACCTCAGGAATGCAGTCCTCAAGGCACGGCTCCATCGGTGTTTTATCGACGGCCGGCTGCGATGAACAGGCTTTATCCATTTGAGGAACAATTTTTGACATTTTCGCCATTTTTATGCAAAGAAAGAAAAAGAGGATAAGGTTTGGTGTTTTAAGGAAGGGCGATAACGAATCCTAGAAGACTGTGCAGAACGGGAAGGCTTAAAAGATGTAAAGAGCTTAGAAGATTTGCAGATAAACTTGAAGAACTCAAAGGGATTTTGAAGATCAATACAAGAAAAATTCAAAGTAAAGTTTGAGGAAATGAGAAGAAGACCTATTTAAGGGATTCACGGCGACGGTTCAAAGGCACTGATGGCCGACCGCCAACTGATACTCATTAATGATTTTGGAAATTTTACCAATAAGATGTTTCGTTCAGTTCTGCCGCTTACATCACGGGGATGATGTCATGACAAATCGAGGTACAAAATCGAAGGCTCAATTCTTTTCTTCTCATTACATTCCAAAAAACGAGGGGACTATCTATATATGGTTAAAATCGAGCCTACCCGATTTTACTATCTGGTCGAGGCCAGGGAATTGCATCGAGGGTCAGCCTCATAATGGATCGGACCAAAGCATGAAGACAAGGTATCGAGTTCGGGAATCGAGGTACCTATCGAGATCGGGGCCAGCAGTGATCGAGACCACATATGATGGGCTTCAAGCAACGCGCAATAAATGAAAAAGCAAGATACCTGTAACCGATCGAAGATCACGGCAGAAATCCCGAAACAGATCAAATTAAGGACGGTTATTTAGTTAATTATGGGATTTGCTTCCGTAATTAGAGTTATACCATAACTAGGACTCCTCTACTATATAAAGAGGGTCCTAATCATTTTGTAACCACCTTACATTCACACAGATCAAAGCAATACAATATTTTCTCATTAATTCTCTTGTTTATCAGTTTATTGCATTTTAACTATTCTTGCACAACTAGCTCGAGGGTATTCAAGCTCGAGGCTTAAGCTCTGTTCAAACACTGGTTCGCCTTATATTATTGTTAATTTTTATTATTATTATTTGCATTTATCAATTGGTATTAGGTGAAATCACGTATCCTTAAAATTACATTATAAATATAATTGTTATCTAATTTTTAGGGTAAACATACGAAAAACTACCTTATTATCGATCTGAATGATAAAAGCTTAAGATTTCACGAGTGCTAGGGCGAAAGACAAAAAAAGAATATACAGTAGCAGTAGGTATAATGATCTTTTCTGTAGATTATTTTTCTATTGTGTACATTCATGTAAAGGAAATACTATTTTTTCCATCTTAAGTTTAATAAAGTTAATTTGATGTGCTTTTCACCTTTGTTTCGAACGACTTTAAAAAATATATATATATATATTAAAAAAAAGAACTTCAAGAATAATATAATCCACCTAAGTCTTACCACCTTGGGAAAGTTTTAATGGCTGTTTATATATATATATATATATATATATATATATATATATATATATATATATATATATATATATATATATATATATATATATATATATATATAT